>JXCR01092486.1:70045-99774 GCA_002079205.1 Phalaenopsis hybrid cultivar | reverse complement strand
CCATATGCAAAAACAAAATTATTAATATTCATAATAACAGGCTAACAGGACTTCAAGCTTCCAAAAAACATAAACATTTTACTAGGAAAAAAAAAGGGTCATGAAAAAGTTATTCCAGCAAGTTTGTGTGGGAGTTGAGATCGTGTGTGTGCTGGACACCAAAAACAAAGAGCATATCAAGCAACGTATAGCCATATAATAAAAGAACTTCAAATCACAAACCACCCAATAAAACAACCATGGAAAAACCTTATTGGAAGCAACAGGAACTAATGCATCTTACCTTGATGGAAGTTCCTCGGTAGTCTCCTCAATCTCTCTTAATGACTCTGATGGTTCTGTTGGGATTTCTTCACTATCAGGTTCATTTTTAAACCCCACAGACAAAGTAAAGTTGGAATCAAAACTTCCAAAACTTAAGCCACTTCTTTCAGACTCAGATACTTGCAAATGATCTGGAATAATGACATGTTTGGTGTCAGAAATGAGCAAGTTCTCCAACTTCTTCTGTATCTTCGTAGCATTGTCAAGAACAATGGGGTTAACATCTTCCCCTGGGTGAAAGTCAACAACAGGGGTACTGAGAACTCCAGAGACTGTAGAAGGGTTCACTGTAGAAGGGTTCACAGTTGTCGCCTTAGGTTTCCACTCTTTAGCAGGACCAGCTGATGAAAGATATATAATCCAATTAAAATATCAAATAAGTTAGTCAAAGAAGACAGCAAAAGCAAAAATATAAAGCCGTAAGAAAGAAAAAACAGCTTTAGAAGATGAATGGCATTTCTGAAAAAAACTTTTCAATACACAGCATTATAGATTGTTTAGACCTGTTAGAGTCCAAATAGCATTAAAGAGTAATAATCCAAAAAGTTTTCAAGTTTTCTACCAAGCTGAATCTAGATAGAAGCCGCTCACAATACAAAGATGCATAAATTTTCCCACAACTTTGGAATATACCTTGAAGTTTTAGCTGATGTAACAGCTTTTGGGTTATAATATTAAATGTTGGGGTCTATCCATAAAGGTTTAGGATTAGTCTATAAAACGGTGCAAACATTTTCAAGCAAATATGAGTGAACACATTGTTAACAAATCAAAGGTCAAATAATCACTTGTTGAATATCATAAGATTATGATTGGGAAAGAGGAAAATATTTGCTAGAGTAATCCTACACTACCAAAATATAATCCCAAAGGTTCTGGGATTTTATTGATTCTAATGCATTGTGATGTAAAATTGATGTGGATGTTCATTGATCCGATAATAAAGTGTGAAAGTATGNCTATGATGTAGGGTTGGAGGGTTTCTATCAGTTTTCTTGATGTTTTCCATGTAACATTTTCAAAACTTGCATTTATTCATGTCGTTGGTTAACCTTCTTGATTTTATTTGCCTCTAATATGACCAATTACGATGTTAAAATATTTTATGATCTATGAGTTTTGCGCATCACATAATGGAACAACTATGTTAACCAAAAAATTTGGGAGAATAGGCATATTCTATTTATGGGTTTGCAACCTAGATTGGGGATCAAAAGATTCCTGGGAATCGCTAGGGGTTAAACAAAACTTAGGTTTATGGGTTTCTAAGTCTTTTTATGACCTAGGTATAAGCCTAAGAAGAAAACTTATCCCAAGTTGACAACTATCACATAGGAATACATTTAGGAAACACACAAATCCACTACGATACTCGAGTCATAAAGGAACAAATCTCTCGAAGAATGTTATGTATCTTTTTCTTTTTTGGTTTTCTGCATTCTAAACTCATGTTTTGTTTTATTTTTATTTTTTTTATGCTTAGGATTTTAGGAACTCAACCTTATGTTTTGATTGCAACAAGCAAGGTTTACAGAGTTAGTAACTAGTGGTTTCTCTGTCAAAATAATTTTTGGCCTTTTTCTAGTGGAATTGATACGTGGACTCTGATACCGCACATTACTTGACATGTATACTTGCTTGATTGACTAATTTGCCTCGCGATAAATTTTTTGTGATCAAGTTTTTAGCTTCATTTCTGAGGAAATGTGTTAATAATCATTCTAATTTTATGAGAATCTTTGTTAATAAACTTGGATTTTGATTCGACAATTTTTATTTTTTTATTGATTTTATTGTTTTTTTTTCTACTGCTTGTTATTATTAGTTATTGTTTGCACTTACATTGTTGTTCTATGTTTTCTTATAAGTGATAAAAAAACTAATAGATGNGACTGGACTTGTTAAAGAATGGCGGAGGGAAGAAATAGATCAGGGAACTCATCACCTACCTCCGTCATCATCTCAAAAAAGAGTCAACAGAATGAGGCGAAACGATTCTCATCGTTTAAAAGTGAACCATGGAATGAAAAACCCGAATCTGACCGTCGGATTCGAGTTGGCATAGGCCAATCCTTCCGAACCCAATCTGATCGAGACCGTTGAATCTAAAGGCAAGTTGTTCGAGAATACGAGACCGAGTTCAATCAGTGAGCGGCAAAGCCCCACAAAAGAAAGGCCAACGTACGAAGCTTTTTGGGGAGGCATTTACATACATACCCGCCATTTCCTATATATTTAAATATCTAACACCTAAGCATCACTTTTTTACATTAACACCACCCAAGTTTTTCACATCACATAAGATGACATAGTTGCAAAAATTGAAGATATTAGATATGTAAATACATAAAAATTGAGGAGTATGTATGTAAATTTTCCTTTTCTAAATATTTGATTTGGTTTATTGTCGAGATTTTAGTTTGATTTTTTTTTTGAAAAAAATTTTGTCCGCTTGTTTGAGAACAATTGTAATACAGTGAAGTAACTCTTAAGTATAGATATAGAAAAAGACTATTCTAATAAAATTTTGGGCATTTACATACATACTGCCAAATTCCTATGTATTTTTAAATGTGACACTTATATTTTATCTTAATATATAAATACATAAGAATTGAGTGACATGTTTGTAAGTCTTCCTATTGTAAATAGTGATTTCTAAAATATAATTTTTAATTCACTCAATCGTTATATAAGTCTCTTTTTTTGGCTAAATAAATAATGTTAGAAATGCATTAGCATGAATATTGAAGAAATTCAATGGAATATAAGACAAAAGTACAGTCAAGAACAGGAATCATGTCAATAAAAGACGAAAGAATCCCTTTGACCAGTTATAGCTCCCTCATAACATGATTCCGGTCGACCGTTGCCGCACGAATTAGAGATATGAAACTTTGGTTTAGGTTGACCTCCTAGGAGTTAAAAGGCCACATGTATTGCTTTCAGTGTGCTTTCCTCACTGCTGACTTCATTAGTGTGGAGAGAAGGCAGGTAACAATAGTAGCAGTTGCGAGGTGTGCGTAAAGGTTAGTCGCTTTCCATTTTCTCTCACTCTGCGCATTCTGAATCTATCTTTGTTTTCTCTTTCAAACTTGATATGATTTTGAGATTTATGATTTTGAAGCTCTGTCTTTTCTTCTACTTAAGGAAAGGCTTCACAGCAGGCCATCCTCATCTTGCAACCTTAATTTCCATGCATTTACTCGCATGGCTCACTCCCTTCCTCCTCCAAGCACCAAATCGAGCAATTAATTGTTTCTTTGAATGTTTTTACTATTTAGATCTAACATGTACATTGGACTGCTTATGTTGTGGCGCTTTGCTTTGCTGCACATTGATGTATTCCTTCAAAAATAATTAATTTTATGGCTTCTGAATGATTAATTCTAGGACACTCATTAGCATAATGATCAATTGCATGACTTATGAATCATGGGTTTCCATAAATGTTAAGCCACTATGCAAATGAAATTAATTTTTGTTTTAGTATGCTTATTAATTGTAATAAAAGCACACGGTGATGTTTACCTAGCTCACGTACAAATGTCACTACTATTCATAGTAATGAATAGTGAGTTTTGGTATTAAAACTATGTTTGGGACAACTTCTTCCATGCTTCGCTTTGTAAATCACTATTACATATAGCTCAGCTGCACCTATCTAGTTACTTCTCAAAAATTTATATGATATAAGTTCTTTCACAACAAATTTGTTAGAATGTGGGAGACATACAATTTAAAGAGAAAGAAGTTTATAATAACCGTTGTAACTTTTAAAAACTCTAATTTACCAATAATAATTTCACAATTAATTATATAGATGGCTCTAGTAATCCAAAACAGATGCTAAAGCTGCTATTGTGGTTTGCAGTTGTACTATTGAAAGGGTTTTAAAAGATTGTAATTTCTCTTTATGGATTTTGCAATTCTTCATGAGAAGTCTATCATTCCCATCTTCTAAACATAAAAATTGAATTGATTTGTGAGTATAAATATAAGTTCTTGTATGAATTTTGAAGTTATTCCTTTGATAACTCGCCTCAAGCTGAATTGGAATACAAACGGGAAACAAATGCATGACAACTTTCCTAGCATCACTCCCAATGATGATGGGGTACAACCACATCGAGATCATGAATGATTGGCCCTAATGACCACTTCTTTTATACATATTTATATCAATGTCAGTACTCTTGTGTTATTAATATGCATGAAAATTTATTACAAGTCCTTTGACATATTTATATATATTCTTTGATAAATACCATTTATTTTCTTTTTCTTTTGTTGTTGATAACAAGATATAGCAAATATGAGCTCAAATCAATCATCAACTTCACAAGCAGTGGGTAAGCAGGAGTCTATTGTTAAAAAAACATTAAAAATTCACTTTGAGATAACATAACTGAGGGTGCCATAGAAGAGATGTTTATCCCTTTAAATTCACATCTAAAATAGAAAAAATGAATTGAAAAAAATATAAAAATTGTTAAGAAATAGTATAAAGATGTTACGCAACATTTTTTCAAGTCATCAAACATGTAAATAGCACATAAATTTTATATGTGGGAAGCAAAGAATCAAGGTACGTGCTCAAATAATGGTCATACTGCTAGCAACTAAACTTGGTTGTCTTTATCTGAAAATGAGAGTGCTTATTTGATAGATTTATTATCATTTGACAATTGGATGGCAATCAACAAAATTAAAAAAGAAAAAAAAAAAGAGACTAATCTGACGAAAGCAATTTACAAACTGTGATTATTTCATTGCCCAAAACTATGATAATTCTCTAAAACAAATAAAAGTATAAAATCATGCTAATCATATAGAACAAAATTTCAAACCCACACAAGAGAAGAAGCAATTTCCCGAGGAGTAAGAAAGTTTTTGTCAATTAACACACTCAAAACTATGAGTCACGACTATTATTAGTAATGAATAGTGAGTTTTGGTATTAAAAATATGTTTGGGACAACTTCCCTGCTTTACTTTGTAAATCACTATCACACTTAGTTTGGTTGCACCTATCTAGTTACTTTTCAAAAATTTATATGATATAAGTTCTTTCAAAATAAATTTGTTAGAATGTGGCAGACATACAATTTCAAAGGTAAGAATTCTATAATAACCACTAAAAATTAAAAAAACTCTACTTTACCAACAATAATTTCACAATTAATTATATAGATGGCTCTAGTAATCCAAAACAGCTGCTAAAGCTGCTATTGTGGTTTGTAGTTGTACTATTGAAAGGGTTTTAAATCATTGTAATTTCTCTTTATGGATTTTGCAATTCTTCATGAGAAGTATATCATTCTCATCTTCTGAACATAAAAATTGAATTGATTTGGGAGTATAATTATAAGTTCTTGTATGAATGTTGAAGCTATTCCTTTGATAACTCACCTCAAGCTAAATTGGAATACAAACGGGAAACTGAAGCACGATAACTTTTCTAGCATCACTCCCAATGATGATGAGGTACAATCACATTGAGATCATGAATGATTAGCCCTAATGACCACTTCTTTTATACATATTTATATCAATGTCAGTACTCTTGTGTATTAATATTCATGAAAATTTGTTTCAAGTCCTTTGACATAATTATATATATTCTTTGATAAATACCATTTATTTTCTTTTTCTTTTGTTACTGATAACAAGATATAGCAAATATGAGCTCAAATCAATCATCAACTTCACAAGGAGTGGGTAATCAAAGAGTCTATTGTAAAAAAACATTAAAAATTCACTTTGAGATAACATAACTGAGGGTGCCATAGAAGAGATGTTTATCTCTTTAAATTCACATCTAAAACAGAAAAATGAATTGAAAAAAAGATAAAAAATTGTTAAGGAATAGTATAAAGATGTTACGCAACTTTTTTTCAAGTCATCAAACATGTAAATAACACATAAATTTTATATTTGGGAAGCAAAGAATCAAGGTACGTGCTCAAATAATGGTCAGACTACTAGCAACTAAACTTGGTTGTATTTATCTGAAAATGAGAGTGCTTATTTGATGGATTTAATATCATTTACAAAAGGATGAACAATCAAAAAAATCAAAAAAGAAAAAAAAAGTGACTAATCTGATGAAAGCGATTTACCAACTGTGTTTATTTCATTGCCAAAAACTATGATAATTTGCTAAAACAAATAAAAGTATAAAGTAATGCTAATCATACAGAACAAAACTTCAAACCTAGACAAGAGAAGAAGCAATTTCTCGTGTGATATAACATGATATCTATTACAAAAAAAAATTATAGTGCACTACTTATAATACAAAAAATGACAGTATTTCTCCTCAAATTTAAGCGATCAATTTGAAAAGTTTAGCTAGCTTTCCATATCTTGTCTCTTAGATACAATATTTTAATTTAGGTAATTTTTTCACGTTTTTTTGTGATGACCATCTAGTCCACATCGACTACACTTATGAACTTTTCCTAGTAATTTTTCTTGGGTCTCCATGAGACTTTTAAATATGTTCTTTCTTGGTTTGCCCCTTGGCCTCAATGTCTTCGGCACACCAATTACAAGTGTATCGAAAAACACATTCCATTGTTCCTTCTCCGACATAGTTGATATAGCACCTTCATAAGCCTACCTATATATGCAATAAATACAAAAAGATGATAAGTATTGGAAGAATAAATGTTAGATGAGTAAATATATGCTAATATGCATTGCAAGTATTGATCAATTGTAACATACTAATGATCATTCACATATAGTTCCATTGTTCCTATAAAAGCAGTTGCATGAACACTTAGTAATCTAGTCATTTGCCATATTCTACAACTACATATACTAGCCCCAATATTCATTTCATATCTTCTGTGTGTACCTACTACCTCGACCGCATAGCTTGTTGGTTTCTTTTATGGAGTTGTTTTTTCTAGTGGTTGTTTCTCTTATGTACTATTCAACGAAGGGAACTAGATCTCCCCTCCACAAAGACACGTCTGCTTTTTTTTTTTCTGCTCTTTGCTCCGTTAGCATACTTCTAACCATATCTATCAAATCAACCACCGCCTTTTTCAGGCCTCTCCAATCCAAGAATTGAATGGTTCTGCCATATTATTTGTGAAGTAGTGATTTTTTATCTCTGACAAAAATTGGCATTTAAACCATTTATATATCAAATTGATCATATAAGAATGCAAGAGTGGGTTGAGATTCAATAGCTCATTCATTTTAGCTGTAAACTCATAATTTGTCTAAGCATTTATAGCTAACCACACAATGCTCTAAATCCTTCTACTATCTTCACAAAGATGATATTTGCTAATGTTTTTTCATAGGTAACGAAAGAAAACTCTACATTCCACATTATGAAAAATATTTCTGATAGCTTGCCCAAAACCTTTCTCCATGTCAGACATTAAAGCTAAAGGAGTAATATCAACACTAAATGCCAAAGCTAATTGCTCCAAGAAACACTTTCAAGTTCTTTTCAATTCACCTTCAACAATTGCAAATGCTATAGTAAACAAACCATTATTGTCATCCAAAGAATTAGCAGATAATAAGATGCCCTAATACTTTGAATTCAAATGACACGCATCAAGATCAATCAAGGGTCCGAAACAAAAAATAAAGCCATCAACAGATACCTTGAAACTCACAAAAAATCTTTTAAAGGATTTGTNTACAGCAGAAATCTGGCGTCACACTGGAAGCAGTCCGGCAGGTCTCGAATAGGGAACTAGACAAGGGAGCGCCCAGGGGAGAAATCGTCGAGCTTTTAAGAGGGAAATACAGAGTGGAGAAGTGCTGGAAGGTGGACAGCAGAGAGAAGATGTTGGGTTGTCGGCTGGGAGGCAGTAGAGGGCAGCAGAGAGATGCAAAGGAAGGCGGGCGGCGAGCGGGGGACGATGGCAACAACCAACAAAAGGAAGATACAGGCCACCTCAGAGCAGGATACAATCGAAGCACCGCCTATGGTGAGATATAACCCTCCCAAGGAAAGAAAACTTCCTACAAAAAATCTAGAAGGGAAAAACAACCAACAAAATCTAACCCTTCGAGGGTGGGGGAAGAGAATTCCCACCAAATGAAAAGAGAGAGGCGGCTTATTAAAACCTATCCCTTGCTGAACCAGATTGAACCAGTTCAAACCTTAGTCCCCGCATCATGAAATATAGTTTGAGAGAAGAAAATAAATTCCTCCCTAATATGGATTTGTACTTTCCTACACTCTCCCTCAAGCTAGTTTGTATATATTGTACAAATTAAGCTTGGGCCTCAAATTATTATGACTGTACCTTGGTAATGCTTTGGTAAGAATATCTGCAATCAGAAGTGATGTGAAAACATAATTGAGTTGAACAATTTTATTATTAACTTTTTCTAAGATGAAGTGTCTGTCAATCTCAATGATTTTTGTTCTATCATGATGCACAAGATTTTTGGCTATATTATCACTAAACAACTTAATTATATCTTTCGTCTCAATATTAACTTCCCTTAATAGCCTTCGAATCTACACTCACATATCCTTAGTGCAAGAGCACAATATTTAAATTATGCATTACTCCGAGAGACAACAACTCGCTTTTTTGCATCTCCACATTATGAGATTGCCCTAGATGTATGAATAGTATCAAATTATTAATTTCCTATCAGTTACCTCTCTTGCCCACTCAGCATACGTGTAAACCTCAATCTCACGATTTTTAGTTCTTTTGAAGAGAAAATCATTTCCAGAGATAATCTTCAAGTATCTCGAGATTTTGTTAACGGCTTCCATATGATCCTTGTTTGGATTATTCATGTGTCAGCTTACTACACTAAAGGGTGTACAATATTAAGTCTTATGCGTGATAGGTAACATAGTTTGCCCGCAAGTATTTGATATCTTTTTTTTTTCAATCGAACTTCATTCTTTACTTTTGTTCAACCTTTTGTTAGAATCCATGAGTTTGTAGGGTTGTAATCGAGCAGAGCCGAGTCGAATATATCATGGCTCGGACTTGGCTTGGTATAATTATAAGTTGATCGTGTACGGTTTGAGCATGTGTCATGAGTTCATATATTGTTCAAGCTTGACTTGTTTAAATTCTTTAATATTTGAACTTAGATTTGTTTATGACAAGTCAACGAGTAAAATTCAAATGAGTATCAATAAATAATTTTACAAATCTGAATAAACCTACAAATTTATCGATTATAAGTTCTATAACATGAAAGATAACTAATGAATCATGATCATATTTTAGCATGATGATACTTTCAAGTTTGCACCCAACTTTCATATTCAAATGTAGATGTTGATTTTCCTATAGTGATATGCACTTGTCATTTTGCTAACTTTTTTAAACAATTTTAAAGATATCTTTTATTTTGAGTCGTTGCATCATTCTTATTCTTAATCATATATAACTTACAATGATTGCAGTGCACTTTCTCAGCACCACTTTTTAATCGGGTCGAACTTATGAGAATAGTGGAAAGGGGGGATATATGAGAGACTAGAGTATCTAAGATCATTGCACGTCGCGATCTCATCGTTGCGTTCGATTCTTNTTTCATATCTTCTGTGTGTACCTACTACCTCGACCGCATAGCTTGTTGGTTTCTTTTATGGAGTTGTTTTTTTCTAGTGGTTGTTTCTCTTATGTACTATTCAACAAAGGGAACTAGATCTCCCCTCCACAAAGACACGTCTGCTTTTTTTTCTGCTCTTTGCTCCATTAGCATACTTCTAACCATATCTATCAAATCAACCACCGCCTTTTTTAGGCCTCTCCAATCCAAGAATTGAATGGTTCTGCCATATTATTTGTGAAGTAGTGATTTTTTATCTCTGACAAAAATTGGCATTTAAACCATTTATATATCAAATTGATCATATAAGAATGCAAGAGTGGGTTGAGATTCAATAGCTCATTCATTTTAGTTGTAAACTCATAATTTGTCTAAGCATTTATAGCTAACCACAAAATGCTCTAAATCCTTCTACTATCTTCACAAAGATGATATTTGCTAATGTTTTTTCATAGGTAACGAAAGAAAACTCTACATTCCACATTATGAAAAATATTTCTGATAGCTTGCCCAAAACCTTTCTCCATGTCAGACATTAAAGCTAAAGGAGTAATATCAACACTAAATGCCAAAGCTAATTGCTCCAAGAATCACTGTCAAGTTCTTTTCAATTCACCTTCAACAATTGCAAATGTTATAGTAAACAAACCATTATTGTCATCCGAAGAATTAGCAGATAATAAGATGCCCTAATACTTTGACTTCAAATGACACGCATCAAGATCAATCCAGGGTCCGAAACAAAAAATAAAACCATCAACAAATACCTTGAAACTCACAAAAAATCTTTTAAAGGATTTGCCTTTATCATCATAAGTGAATTCTATGTGAGATTCATGATTCCTAACAAGCTACTCCGACTTCAATGTAGGCACCCACTAATAGTTCTCATCTACAGAGCCAAAAATTTGATCACAAGCTAACTCTCTTAATCTCCATAGTTTCATATACAGTAAAGATAGTCCACATGCTTGCTCTAAGCTATTTTAAAATTGTTTTGGTGGGATGTCTGGCTTTTTCTTAACAATATCTTGAATCTCATTAGCAACCCACTCACATGTAGCTTATTTTCTTCCAACCCTATTAACACTTAGAGAAGTGTACAAAGCTTCAAAATTTCTAACTTTAAAAGTTTGACCATCTATATATATATATATATATAATTAAAGCGGTATGCATGTAAACATTCCTATTGTAAATAGTGATTTGTAAAATATAAATTTTAATTCCCTTAATAATTATATAACTTTCTTTTTACTATAATATAAATAATAGTGTATGTCAGAAATGCATTAGCATGAACCTCGAAAAATTCAACAGAAAGTTACGGTCAATTATGGCCCATCAGAAAGAGCACAAACCATATCAATAAAAGATCAAAGAATCCCATTGACTAGTTGCATGCCCCTTATAACATGATTCGAGCTGACTAAACAAAGGTCTTCCAAGTTAAAGATTGAGACCTATCTAATCGAGAGAAGGTACTAATGTGAATGCTAAAGTTATGAATTTCGGGCATGTTTACCCTTGTATTTTCATATTTTATGATGGTGTTATGCGTGAGGAATGTATTTTTGTCTGCTTTATGTAGTTTATAGATTTCGTGTTGTTCAACAACAAAAAAGGAATGAATCGGATCAAAGAGGTGAATAAGTGAGCCAGCACACTCACCTCATCTACACAACTTGCCCTCGTCGGTCCAACGCCCCAGTTTCAACTTCCTAGTGCACCTGCCTATCGATGTAACTTGTTAAAGCACCCGTTCTATCCATATGACACACCCACGCCTATATGTATGCTTCTTAGGACAATCCTAGAGCAACTGGGTGGCAGAAGGCTGGAGCTAGAGAGGTTTTTTTTTTGTGAGACAGAGTTCCCTCTTAGTGTTTTTTCTTTTCTTGAGGTTGACACCTTAAGGGTTGATCCTTTATTCTCTTGTTATCTTGTTATTCTTAATAGATTATTGTATAAGTGAGGGATCTTCTACTGTTGTGAAAATACCAAGCCATTATTGTAAATATTACATGTGTTTGTTTCTTGCAACAAAGATTTTCTATGGATGTCTTTTTGGTGATNCTTAAGGGTTGATCCTTTATTCTCTTGTTATCTTGTTATTCTTAATAGATTATTGTATAAGTGAGGGATCTTTTACTGTTGTGGAAATACCAAGCCATTATTGCAAATATTACATGTGTTTGTTTCTTGCAACAAAGATTTTTTATGGATATCTTTTTGGTGACTCTTTCTATAATGTGTGGCAAAGTCTTTTCTTGTCTCTATGATGTAGGGTTGGAGGGTTTCTATCAGTTTTCTTGATGTTTTCCATGTAACATTTTCAAAACTTGCATGTATTCATGTCGTTGGTTAACCTTCTTGATTTTATTTGCCTCTAATATGACCAATTATGATGTTAAAATATTTTATGATCTATGAGTTTTGCGCATCACATAATGGAACAATTATGTTAACCAAAAAATTTGGGAGAATAGGCATATTCTATTTATGGGTTTGCAACCGAGATTGGGGATCAAAAGATTCCTGGGAATCGCTAGGGGTTAAGCAAAACTTAGGTTTATGGGTTTCTAAGTCTTTTTATGACCTAGGTATAAGCCTAAGAAGAAAACTTATCCCAAGTTGACAACTATCACATAGGAATACATTTAGGAAACACACAAATCCACTACGATACTCGAGTCATAAAGGTACAACTCTCTCGAAGAATGCTATGTATCTTTTTCTTTTTTGGTTTTCTGCATTCTAAACTCATGTTTTGTTTTATTATTTTTTTTTTTTTGTGCTTAGGATTTTAGGAATTCAACCTTATGTTTTGATTGCAACAAGCAAGGTTTACAGAGTTAGTAACTAGTGGTTTCTCTGTCAAAATAATTTTTGGCCTTTTTCTAGTGGAATTGATACGTGGACTCTGATACCGCACATTACTTGACATGTATACTTGCTTGATTGACTAATTTGCCTCACGATAAATTTTTTGTGATAAAGTTTTTAGCTTCATTTCTGAGGAAATGTGTTAATAATCATTCTGATTTTATGAGAATCTTTGTTAATAAACTTGGATTTTGATTCGACAATTTTTATATTTTTATTGATTTTATTGTTTATTTTCTACTGCTTGTTATTATTAGTTATTGTTTGCACTTACATTGTTGTTCTATGTTTTCTTATAAGTGATAAAAAAACTAATAGATGAAAAAAAAATTACAAAAACCGAAAGTCAAAGACATTTTGTGTGAGTATATTTTTCTTTTTTTTTCATTTTTTTTTTGCAATGAATGTTTGAATGTTGACAAACTCATGTGGGTCTCTGTGAGTCTATCTAGTTTATCTTTAAGATCATGTTGTCACTGTCTTAGTGTATGCATAGGGGTGTCAAGTCTGATCTTGCCCCTTCTAATCTAGAAATTGACAAAAACTTTAGATGCCTTAGAAGAGCACATTCACTTTCTGGCTCACCCATAGAGTTGGCTAACCCTTAAGACCATACCATGAAGCCCATTAGGGATTATGCTAACCCTTATGTTCAGGAAATTCATATGAGTATCGACTACCCAATTGTAGAGGCCAACACTTTGGAGCTGAGACCTGTCATTATCAAAATGGTTCAAAATTACCTACCGAGGACCTAAATTTTGACTTGTCCAATTTCTTAAAACCAATGTGACACTTTTTGATACAATGGTGTCCCTAGTGATATTATTAGGCTAAGGCCATTCCCATTTTCTTTAGGGATAAAGCCAATGTGTTGTTAAAATCCCTTACCTTAGGATCCATTACCACGTGAACTGACTTAGCTTAAAAGTTTCTGACGAAACATTTCCCTTCATCTAAGACTGTCAGGCTTAAGAATGATATCACTTCTTTCATCCAAATGGATGGAGAATCAATTTATGAGGCTCGGGAGATGTTCAAGGAACTGCTTATGAGATGTTAAAACCATGCTTTACCTGATTGGATGGTTATCCAAACCTTCTACAATGTGTTGGTGGAATCTCTGAGGTCCATTGTAGATGCTGCAGATGGGTGATCATTGATGTCCAAGTATTTTTAGGAAGCCTATCGGTTGATAAAAGAGATAGTCACAAAAAAATTTCAATTTCATGCTGATAGTGTCATAAACAAAAAATTAGCAAGTAAGTAGTAGTCATTTCTAGAAATTTTGACAATCTTTGGGTGAATTATGTGCGAGGATTTCCATCAAGCCAAGGGATGTTATAGGGAATTGTAGGAGATCCTAGCTTAGTCTCTTTATAGGTTATAAATTCCATTAGAAACCATGCCAATAACCTCATTTCCAATACCTACAATCAGACTGGAGAAACCATTTAAACATCCAAATGGAGTAACAATAATTAGTAGTGGAAAAACCCTCCAGCAAACTATATAGGTAATGGGAATAACCAAGTAGCTAACCCCCATAAGAAATCATACCAACCATAATTTCAAGTCAATGCCCAGCCCATGCAAAAAGGATCACCCTTTGAAGTGTTGGTAGTACAAATTGAGAACCACTACAAAGCCAAGCTATAGCCATTAAGAAGCTAGAATATCAATTATGATATCTACTGAATTTCACTAATAATAGTACCCCCATTGACACTCCCAAGCAACACTGAAGTGAACTCTAAGGAAAAGGGGGCTAAGATAGTGTAGATTGTCAAATTAAGGAGTGAAATGGAGTTATAAGACACCACTGGGAAAGATGACCCTAATAACTTACACTCTGCCATAATAGGTGATCCTGAGACCCCAATATAAAATGTTGAAAGAGCTACCTCGCCCATTAGAATTGAACTAGAAGAGAGACTTCCACCACATTTTTCCTAGAGGTTGCAAAAGGAAAAATTGGACAACAATTCTCTAGTTTATTAGAAGCGCTCAAAAAGCTAACCATAAACATTTTATTTGTTGAGGTCCTAGAATAGATGCTTCATGAAGGATGTCCTAACTAGAAAAAGGAGACTAAGGAATTAAAAGTAGTGCCCCTAACTAAGGGGTGTAATGTTCTTCTGCATAGGAAGTTTTCCCAAAAAATGAAGGACCTAGGAAGCTTCACCATCTTATGTTACATAAGAGATAAATTTGTAGAGAGGGTCCTTTGTGATTTAGGAGCAAGCATAAATCTGATTTCACTGTCCTTTTTCAAGAGACTTGAGTTAGAAAAGGCACATACTACTAATTTAAACCGATCAATCCCTGGCCTACTTAAAGGAATTATTGAGGGTGTGCTAGTAAAAGTGGATAAGTTCATATTCCCTGCATATTTTTTGGTATTAGACTTGGAAGAGGATGGAGAGAAACCTTTAATATTTGGCTGAATCTTTGTAGCCACCGATAGGGTGATAATTGATGTCCAAGGAGAGAGATTAACCATGGGAGTAATGAGTCCACAACTGATATTCTAAAGTAAATGAGATTTCATCATGATTTAAGTGAGGATCATTGTCATATAATTGATGTTGTCGATGGCAGTGTCTTGCCAATTGAAGGAGACTTTGGAAGAAGACTTGATAGAGCATTCAGAGAATAAGGATGAGCGTGTTAGTTGTTCGAGCATCAACTACATTCATCCATTGATTAGTAGTGGCTTCTCGAGCCCTTACCACATTCACCTACTTCTGAGCTGCTCTCACACAAGACCTGAGAATCTTAAAATTCTTCTCCATCTTTTTTTCGACCCTCTTGACATCAAGGTAGTGGGTCGCTGACCCGACCCACAATTACGCAATTATTTTAGTCCTAAAAGATGGCCAAAAGCTTGACCTAATTTAAATTAAGCGACTAATGTGCAAGATTAAATAGTATAGAATGTTAATAAAATGGTTCACACACTATGGTACTACGCAAATGTGCGTATCGTTTCAAGTAATATAAAGTTCTAATGGAGTCCTAAGTATCGATCCCACATGGATAGGCAAAACTCTTATAATATGAATTAGTAAAATCCTCTTTAAACTGCAGTTAACTTATTTAGAAAATAATGATAACTTTTTATGCATTAACTAATCCTACAGAATCTAAAAAGAATGCTAAGTACGCTAAGCAAATGATGAATACAAGTACAGGATAATATAAAAAAACCTAAAATTTTAAGTTACCATTAAGAAATTCTAAACTAATGATGTATAAAAGATTTAAAATTGTATAAAACATCCTTCCCTTCACAACGAGTTTATAAACATGGTAGGAATCTAATAATTTTAAATATAATTAATATATTGTTCCAAGTAGGAGCATACATATTATTTACCCTCTCTTGAGTGCATAAAGAACGTTAGCTAATCCAGAGTTAAGTCCTTAAACTCTTGGTTAGGCTGGGAAGATATTAGCTATCACTCTAGATTACCCACGTATCCTTCACCTAAAGGCTAACATCTCGCTTTAGGTTCTAAATATCTCGATCAAATTGAAAATTTTAGTCTGTCACTCTAAAATGTCCACTTTACACCCATCAAAACTTATTTTCCTATTTATTTGCACTTAACCACATGAAATACTTTCTCATCAATGAGACTAAATGTGATTTTTACTATGTTGAGGAAAACATAGCCCTTTCGGGTCATTATGTTTCACAACATCTTTTACAAATCATTTGACCCGATTGATAAGTAAATTAAGCATANATATATATATATATATATATATATATATATATATATATATATATATATATATATATATATAATTAAAGTTTAATTGTTATATATATATATAAATTTTCTTTAGAATTATAGAATCAGAGCCATGGCCAAGAAAAAGCTACATAATAAATGAGTGGATCGGTGTATCATTTCAGAAGGTTGCTCACAAAATGATCAATATAATCCAATTCATTATAAGGGCAATTAAGGAATTATTGAATGATTATAGTTGAAATAAGATTGATTAATCCAAAACACAAAAAACATGAGGAGTTAACTAACATGAACGCCAACATGATTTGATATGGATCTGTATGGCTTTACTTGTTGCCAAGTATTTCGCTTGGCATCGTAAATTACTGCTGTCGGCACTGTTAGCTTCGAATGCCTGGCTCTATTAATAATGCTGTTGTAATGGCCTTATGACATTAGGTTGAATATATTTATATATATTAAAGAATGGTCAGAGACTATTATACAAGTCTCCAGCCACCTCTAATGTGTCTAACAATTCGAGTATCACCTCCTTAAGACTAATTGTGTCAGAAGAGATTCGAACCCCCGACCTGAGGGGATATATAACGTGGATGCCAACCAACAGCTCGGGATACGTGGCACAGAGAGTAGCTTGAATATGATTATGTCTATATTATATATATATATATTTAAACACATATGAATAATGTTAAATCAGCAAAAGCAAGTTGGTAAAATGATTAGACAAAGTTAATATTTTGCAGGCCTGATGAAATGGAATTTGAACGTAAAACAGAATTTATACGAATGAATTCCTCTCAGATTTTGACAGAAATTGGTCAATGAATGATGCAGAATGATTATAGCTTTCTACTCAGAGATTATTCTTGCGGTTAGCTGTCTTGGTTTGGCGAGAAGGTTGAGTGAAACTTTAATGATTGAATATTTATTGTCAGATCTCTCAGAGTTTGCTCGATTATTTTCTGTTTGGAAAGAATGTTGAATGACTGCGGTCGACCATGCTTCCTCTGATAATATTTAATAGACTTGCCATAGAGTTTATTTGGTATAAATTTGACTGCCAAATGAGTCTCTATTGGAGGACTTCTAGATTGATGATCTAGTGAACTGTTGAAAATTAAATTTGATTTCGGCTCATATAAAATTGAGTTATAATTGAGCCCGTAATCTAGAATGATCTTTGAAAAATTCGAGAAACTTTCTGAGAGAAAATTTTATAGTTTTCTATAGAAGTTTTTTGAAATAGTCATTTAGAATATTTTTGAAAATGTAATTATTGACTTTTGTAATTAAAGATAGAAGTATGCTTTAGAGAGTCAAATATCTGTCATATGATTAAAATGTGTCAACAGAGTGCCACTAGTATAAATTGATGTGATTTGCTTGATTCACTATAGGAAACATGTGATTCAGTATTGGATTTTATTTCGCCGCAAAATTAGTGTTGAGTTTTGGTCGTTTAATCGTCGAGTGTTGTTCGTTGTTAACAAAAATAAAACACTGATATAGCGTCGGACTTTGCATCAAAATTGTTGATGCTACTAAGTTAATTAATAGCATCGAAAAATTTTTACTCAAAATCCGAAGTTGATGCTCTAATTAAAACACCGAACCATGTCAGAGAGCCTCATTTGTTCCTCTTTGTTCTTTGGCTTCGTTCTCTCTGATGGCTTTGCAATAATCTCCCTCCACTAAGCAGTTCTGACATTCTGTGACCTTCTCCTCCAGTGAATTACTTTTTCATGAGATATTTGATTTTTCTCATTTTTAGGGATGTAAAAATTAATATTTCAGTCTTAAGTAATGCACATGAATAGTTTTATTTTGTATGTGGTATTTGAAGTTTAGGTGTTGGATATATAATACATAGGTTAGTGTTGCTCTAGGACGAAAAATAATGTTTAGATTCGCTAAATATGTACATAAAAGAGTCGGTGTTGCTCTTGTGGTTAAAAAGAGAAACATCAAACTAAGTTATGTTTTGTTTAGATGAGAATGTTTAAGTGGATGAGTGACTTTATACGTACAGAGAAAATAAGAAACAAATATATCCATCAAAAGGGTTGGTTTTGCTCATATAGTTAAAAAGATTAGAGAGAATCGTCCTAGATGGTTTGATTACATACTACAGGAAAAGACGGTNCCCCCCCCCCCCCCCAATTTACCTATATTACGAAAATACCTCTCATTTGGCCAAAATTACCAAAATACACTTGGTACTCCAAACTTTCCCAAAACCATCAAAATCATTTCAAATGTCCCCAAAATCAATTTAAATCCTTCAATTGAACCCAATTTGACCATTTTGATCAAAACCCCCAAATTGCCCCTGAAGGCCCAATTTCTCTGAATTAACCTAAAATGTCCCTTAATTTCACCCTAATTTTACTCAATTTTAATTATAAAATCAAATTCATCATGCCTATGATCATTTCAAACCAAATCCAAGTCCAACCCAAATCAAAAAAATCCAATTTATCCTAAAATCAAAATCCCACTCAATTGAACCCCCAAATCTTTCCAATTACCCCAATTATGCATCCTAAACTTTTTGTAACATCTATACACATCAAATTGAGCTTTTAATTGGCCTTGATCAAGCCTCAATTTCACTATATTTCAACTCAAATAAAAAAACCCCAAAATTGCCCCAATTTAGGCATGTGCCCAAATTCCACCAAATTGAAAGCCCTAACCCAAAAATTGGCACCCAGTCAATGTTCAGAATTCTTCATAACATTCCCATAGACCATTTTGAGCCATCAATTTGGACCTAGCCCCACCCTAGCCCAACCTAAGCTTAAGTCAAACCCAACATACCCAAATTCATCAAATGTCCAAATTCCTTCAAATTAACCCACCAAATCAACTCAAAATCATTCCAATTTTTTTATAAATTCTTTGTAAAAATCATCCACACAAAATTCTTTAATCAATTGAGTCCAATATCATGTATAGCCTAAACCAAACCTAACTTCAAGACAAATTGACCCAAATTGATTCCCTTCACCAAAATTTACTTCGCCATACCAAAGTGACCAAATTAATGTCACCACAACAACCATTTGGACTCTATTGAGCAGCCTAAACCCACCTAAACAACCTAGGTGAGCTATTGACCAATGTTTCCTCAATTTAATGGATCTTAACCATATTTAGCCCTTTTTTGAAAATACTTTGTCATCATCACTTGCCATTGGGAGTAAATCATAATTATCCATCTTCTAAGCTCTCTGAGCCATGAAGTGACCATACCCTGGCTAGCCACCACCTCAGATGCCAGAAACAGCCAGCTCAAAGGTGCTCCCATTGGGCAAAACCCAAAATTAAACCTCCATGAACTGNATATCATAAAGTTTAGGGAGATTTACATACTAGTACACAATTCTTATCAATTTACATATCTACCAAAAAAATGTTGTTTAAATTTATGACACATTGGAAATATAAATTTTTACATGAAAATAATGAATTTGACTTTTAAAATTATTAAAGATATAGTTTTAATGTGACGTTTTAAGGATGTTTTTTTAATGTAAATATTAAATATTGATGGTAAGTATGTAATTGCTCCTAAATTTTTAGGCCTAATAAATAACTATTTTATATTTTTTCATATATGATTTTAAAGTATAAATTATATCAAGATATAAATATTTAAGTGAAATATTAAAATTTTGATATTAAAAGTATTAACTAAATATAAAATTAATAATATATTTCAAAACCTCCCAAAACAAAAATAAGGAAATGAGAAGAATATAAAATAGGTGGAATTTAATTAAAAAAAATTAATTTAAAAATACAATAATATATCATTAATAATTAATATGGTCAAATTGACTTTTACACTAACTGCTATGCATTGATTTAGATTTAGAGAAACATTCATTCTGTGGCCGTTGTTTTGCATGAAGTTTTTATTTTTGAAACTTGAATGCATAACGGTCAAATTTAGAAGTGCAAAAGTCATGTAGGAATTCTATTTTAAGGTAAATCATTAATTTGAGAGACCATTCATAATAGTCGATATCATTTATGGTAGAGATTGGCATTTACATACAAAGCAACCCGAGAAATTGTTATTTACAAATTTAGCCTCTTTCATTTTTTTTTATTTTATTTTTGCAAATTCTCACTAAAATATTAAAATTCATGGTGTAACATTAAAACCCCAATCTATATTATTCATTTAATCGTGGCACGCATATATGCATCGATTCAGTAGTTCAAAAATATCAATTGGATGCTAGATTTTATAAATAACAATATTTCGGTTGCTATATGTGTAATTATTCCATATTTATTATAATTTAGGTTTAAAACATAATCTTTTTTAGCTACAAAGGGACATGCAACTAAAAATTTTGGTATCTAATGAGGAGAACCGGATGGTAGGGAAACATGACAGCGAACTTCCGAACGCAACACAATACATATATATTACTATGACGTTTAAAGGGCTAGTGTCTTATAACATCTAGAGGGTGGGTGACTCTGAAATGATAAAATTAATCAAATTTTATTTAAGAGGATCACGGTCGAGATGCTCATGTCTTTTCGTTATCCTGAGGTTGTTGGTGTTTTGGATTGACTTAGGCTCTGTTTGGCGCAGCTGCAGGTGCGACAAAGAAAACAAGCATTTCAGCTGCAGCCGCGGCTCTGTTCACGACGTCACCAAACTAGGGATTTTATTACAGAGGGCGGAACGACGGCGACAAAGGGAACAAGGGTTGTGAGGGTTGCGAGGGCAATTATAAAATTTGACGAGGCGAAAGCTGAGGCCGCGGGATGGATACCACGGCCCGCTTTTCTCCCGCTTTACCTTCTATATGTCGCGATGCTGGGAGCCAAACGACATTTTTTCGCGATTCGGGGCCGCGAAGCCGCAAAAAAAATGGCCTCAAACGGACCCTTAGTCATAAAAAATAATTAACCTAATTTGGCTTCAAGATTTTTGTTAATGACTCCTTTTTGTAAACAAAACAACTACTACTCTATTTTCTAACCAAACATTTTTTTTTTTTGTAAACGAGAAAATCGAATAATAAGAAAATTCATTTTTTAGTTATTTATGAATATAAAGTTGATGAACAATTCAAAGGCAACTTGAAACAAAAATTAAGTTTGCTGAAGGTATTGATTTCGTCTCAAAATTGCATAAATTAGAGCTTCTGTTTATTTGATTTTTCATCTTTTTTTTTTCTTGCTTTTTAGAGAGGTTTGAAATTTCTTGGTTTATTGACAGCTTCTACAAACATTTTTAAAAGAATTTTTTATACTTTGTCATAGTTTAAAACATTTATATGAAGCTTTAATTAGGGTTAGAATGAAGATTAAAAGTGTTTTGAAACTTAGCTTAATATTCCTTCCAACTTAAATCAACTTTAACTTGAGTTGAAATTCTTCCTTTTTTATATCTTCAAATGCATTGTACAATTTTATTTACACATACTGCTCCATCTTGGATCATTATAGATTTAAAATCGAGGGGACCTCTTTGGGTTGGCCGATGAAGTGATTCAAATTCCTTGAACATTTAGTGGTTCTCACTCAGATAATATAATTAGAGCCCTACACCCTTCATGAAAAGGGTAGCTAGACCTTGACCCGGTGGAAGCCCCTGACTTAGAGGAGAAGGTGCTAATGTTCAGTGTTCCACATCAATGCTACAGCAAATGCCACCCGCAACTACAGGAAAATGCACGATTAGCGTTGGACACTTCCAATGCAAATTGGGCTAATTTACGAAGCTAAACCCGATTAGCGTCGAATTAATTTTGACGTTAAAATGGATGTCCCTAATTGAATTTGTGTCGACATTTTCGTCAGATTTTTATTTATGTCTGAATTAGCGTCGTCAAATCTCCTCTCTAAAAATATTCGTCGAAAATATAGTCGACACTGCTTAATGACGCACCTGCATCAAACGAATCTGAGGCTAATTAGCATCGTGTAGACACTAATTAGCATTGATTTTGTTCGACGGTGGTGCATCGAATTAGCGATGTCAGGTTTTGATGAACCACTTTAGCATAGGATTTGTTCCAACGCTACTTCGACGCAAACAAGTAAGGAAAAAAATACAACAAAATGATTAGATTTCTACAAACCTACACGTAAAAAAACACAAGCAACATAATAGAACAATTATCTATCATCATAACTGGTAAAAAAAATCTCCACATATCTAAATGACAATTCCAAATTAAATTAAAAATAAACGGATCAATGTGTTCAAACTTCACAATTACAAAAATTGAATGTTTGATTAAACAAAAATAAAAAAACTTATAATCAGACCTATGTTGGAGGAACATCATCAAACACATAATAAAAGTCATAATATTTCTTCTTATCATCATCTTGTTCCTCTTCCTCCTCATCCTCCTCGACAACAATCATATGCAGCTTGCTCCGGCAGTTAAAACTCTCTGTCAGCCGTGCTAGACTATTTGTAACCATCTGTTGGCCTTCACACACTTGTCGGAGCTCTTCATTCATCATCATGACTCACCGGACAAGCTCCTCATATTAAGCATGTAACGAGGTAGGGCCACCCAGAGCTGTATGAAGGCACTGGCCTCAATTGTTATCCCCTTTTGCTCTTAGGTCGTACACTCTCTTCTTCTTCTTCTCCGTCGTCTACGTCCACAACTCAATGGCATACTCAACAGTGGTAGACTGACTAACATGGCTACTTGTGAACGGTGAGGTCAGGCTCATCCATCTCCCTCTATCTCTCCCAGAGCCGCTCGTACACTTTCTACATAACAATATTAAACATTAATTGTCATTTTAAACATTGATTGGCATATTAATAGCTCCTACCCCAAAAAATAAAAAGAAAAATTTTTAACTTACATTGACGCATTGAGAGTGGTCGGACACTCACCATTGTGTATCCAAGCATCGATTTGTGAGGACATGCAACTCTGTAGTGGATGGCTCTCGGTCAAGCTCCTTGACCTGAATGCATAATGAGATAAATATAAGAATCACATAATTACATAATTCTATAAGCTTATGAATTTTGATATTATCTTATCAGTCTCAGGTGGTGCTCTCTTTAAGGGATCAAACCTCCAACGTGAAGTGTGGCCCCTCTAGCATCCTCCATCATCTAGCTTTGTTGGTACGTTTGTCTCTTCGTTTGGCATTCCAGAGGAGCCCATGCTCGATTTATATCAGCATAAACTTCTGATCCGCCCACAGTGTGCCTTTGTCACAATGATATAAATCCTAGTATTCTCACCAGAAACTTGATCCACTATCTGGTAGATTGATTAAGTTCTTAAATGAAATATTCTCACACACTAAGGTTTCACACGCAATTATATGTATCATTTCAGTAATACAGGTCTCTAATTGAGTTCAGATATTGATCCCACGGGGAGGTTTGTAATGTCTCTATTAAGGTGAGTTCTATTCTACAATGGTAAGGGTCTTAGTTTGAATTGTAATTTAAAGTGGTCTTTCTAATAACTACTCCTAAATTACTATGCTAAGTTAAAAAGGTTAATTCTAACTATTCTAACTGTTCTAACTGGGTTAGTGGATATCAAGGTATGAAAGGTGCTAGAATCTTGTGAGTGCATATGTGGATATGTAGGATATGACACTAAGAATCTAATGTGGCTAGTGATAATATGAGTAAAAATCTAAGTTACCCTCTTCCGAGTGTGTAACTAAGTTTGGTTTTACTCAGTAATATTTCCATCTCTAACCCTAAAATATTCTAAGGTAAATCCCTTCAAAATCTATCTCTTTATAAATTAAATTGCCTTATGGAATACTTTGTCTTCCACAATAGTTTCAATGTGGTTTTCTTAGTGGATAAAGCCATAGTCCTTTTAGATCGTTATGAGATTGCAATAAGTTTTAACACACTAATTGGATAAATTGATTAGTAAATGATGCATGAATTAAAAACCATCACATTTTGATTATAATATTGATTCTATAAGTATTTTTGCATCCTACAAAATCTACATATGAATCACAAGAAAAATGTAAAGGAAGCCTACTCTCTAAGGATAAAAAAGAACATGGAAATCATCATCAAGTCAAAAAACAAATCCACTAAGTATGTGTCACAACCAATTATAAGACAAATGTAAAAGCAATACTTATCTTTTCTTCCAATAATGAATCTAAGTCTTTCTAGCTCTGATGTAATACTTTCCCTTTACAATGTTCTCTCAAGATCCTCACCAAACACTCAAGAAAGATGGTAAAAATACAAACCCTAATCTCCTCTACACCTTGCTTGGCTTCTCTCAGAACTTCCCAAATATTTTTTTTCGGTTTCTCCTCCACACTTTCCTTGGTGTCTTCTAGCACTTCCCAAATCTTCCACTCCATTTCTCTTCTGCTCTCCTTATGTCAAATCCCTATCTTAACTGCTTAAAACTGAAAAAATAACTCCAAATTCGTGGTTGAGCAAGCAAATGCAGAAAACGAGCGTGCTTTAGAACTCGGAACCGGTGCCTAGGCGCCTCCTTCTCGGGTTGATTCATGACCTGACCCACAATCATGTGTAATGATAATCTCCAAAATTTTGCCAGAAAATATGTCTCAAATTATATCTAGTTGCTAGTGTGAATAAATAAAATGATTTATAATATAATTTCACCTTACATGTACTATGCATGTATAAGTATCGGTTCAAGTAATATAAGTTTTTTCTTAAAAATTGCAGTATTGATCCCACGAGAAAAGCTGTAACGCTTAAAATCAACTTACAAAATTTCTATTTAAATTGCAAATTAAATAGATTAGAAGTCTAAAATAAAATGCTTACTAAAAATTACTACTAAAGAGTTAAGAACTTTTGATAAATGTTCTAAATATCATTCAAATGAAGTTTCAAACACTGAAAAAATCATCCATAAAAACTTTAATTCATTTTTCAATTAAATTACAAAAAATAACCAGCATACATCTTTGAAATGTAGCATGAGCATTACATAAACCAAAGGACATTCTTCTAAAAGAAAAAGTACCATAAGGACGGGTGAAAATTGTTTTCTCTTGATTCTCAAGAGTTATTTATATTTGGTGGTAACTAGTATATCCATCCAGAAAACAAAAATATTTATGTTCAGCTAGTCTATCCAATATTTGATCTAGAAAGGGTAGTGAAAAATGATCATTCCTAGTGGCGAGATTTAATTTTCTATAATCAATGTATATTTGTCATCCTGTGACTTGTCTTGTTGGTATTAACTCATTTTGTTCATTCATAGTCGCATTAATTCCTCCTTTATTAGGAAAGTAGTGAATCAGACTAACTTATGCATTATTTGAAATAGGGTAGATAATTCCAACATCTAACCACGTTAAAATCTCTTTCTTAACAACTTCTTTCATAACAAAATTTAATATCCTTTGAGGATCAGCCATGTGCTTGCAATTCTCTTCCATATGAATTATATGCATACAAATTGAATAACTAATTCCTTTTATATCATCAATTGTCCATCCAAAGACTTTCTTATAACTTTTTAAAGTTTTTATTAAACTTATTTCTTCTTATGTAGTTAATTTTGAGAAAATTATAACAAGTAATGTTGAGGAATCACCTAAAAAGACATACTTTAAATCTTCAGGAAATAACTTCAACTCAAGTTAAGGAGGGTTTTCAATTGATGGACAAAAAGATGTATCTTTTTCTGTCATCTCTAAAACTTCAAACTTTCTCAAACATAGTTTGAATCTTCCTTATAAAAATCTTCACATTAGTGTTCCAACTCTTTTATTTCAGATTTTCTTCATAATTTTTTTTTTGAAATAGCATTCACTTAGATATCTTATCACATCCATTCTATAGCATTCATCATCTTTATCTTTTACAAGATATTTCATTGATTTGTAAATACTAAATGTAACTGTCTGATCATTGATGTGCATAGTTAATTCCTCTTTCTGCACATCTACCATTGCTCTTCCTGTATATAAGAAAGGTCTCCCCAAAATGATAAGTATCTCCTTATCTTCCTCCATACCTAGCACAATGAAATCAACAAGAAAGATAAATTGATCCATTTTCACTAAAACATCTTCTATAACTCCTTTAAGATATGTTATTGAAGGGTTTGCTAACTGCAGAGTTATAGTAGTAGTGGATATTTCTTCTAATTCCAATCCTTTAAATATTGATAATGACATAAGGTTAATGCTTGCACCTAAATCACATAAAGGTTTCCCATAAAATGTCTTCTATTGCACATAGAATTGTGAAGCTACTAGAATCTTTAAGCTTTTCAGAAAGTTTTTTTTTCTGAATTATAGAACTGAACTATTATTCACTAAGTGCAACAGTCTCGTTAGCTTTGAACTTCCCTTTTCTATTAAGAATATCCTTCATAAATTTCACATAGTTTGACATTTGTTCCAAGGCTTTAACAAATGAAATATTAATTGTAAGCTTCTTAAAAATTTTCATAAACTTTGAAAATTATTTATCTAACTTCTGTTGACGGAGCATCTGAGAAAATGGAGGTGGTGGTTTTTCTAAGTCAACTTGAAGTGGAGAAATAAGTCTCTCAACCTTTCAGAGCATCATCTTCAGGCTCTTTAATTTCTTTTCTCTCTGCTACAATCTCTTTTTGGACTCTACCTGTCGATTCTCTTCCACTTCTAAGTTGAACGGCTCTTACTTGCTCTTTATTATGGTCTTTTGGTTTTACTTCAGTATTACTAGGAAGTGTTCCTTGAGATCTATTACTTAATGATTTTGTTATGTGTCCCAATTGGTTCTCAATATTTTTAATTGTCTCCTTGACTTTGTAACTGATTTCCCATTTGTAACACCACTTTTTCTATAGAAAAGTTTTTCTCCTTAAATTATGGATTACTGTTAAAACCTGGAGGATAAGTAGGTTTATAATTACTATTCCTTTGGTTAATCCAATTTCTTAATGAGTTTAATTGATTGTTCCTCGATTGCTGATTATTACCACTCGAAGTATTATTCTAGTTAAAGTTGGGATGGTTCTTCCAACCTGGGTTATAATAGTTTGAATATGAGTTATTCTGCTTATTATTTATGATATTCAAAGTTTCTAATGATGCTTGAGAATCTACCATTTGGCCTAATAAATTCTCTTCAATTATTGCAATTTCTTGAGAAAAATTCATTCCAAACTGGTCTAACTTCCTTTAAATTGCAGCAACTTGATTTGCTAACATTGTAAAAGCATCAAATTCATGAACATTGACTACTTTCTTAGGATCTACCCTTTAAGAAGCCCATTAAAAATTATTTGTAGTCATCTCTTCAATTAAAATATAAGCATCATGAAATGGTTCTGACATCAACGAATCACCAACAACGACATTTATAATAGTTCTAAAATGTTTAAATTATTAATCAATCTGGTATAGCATGGTGTGGACACTTTCTCAGTAGTTTTATGAATTATTCTCATGCTTCATAAATAAATTTCCCTTCAAACTGACAAAAATATGTAATATCATTTCTAAACTTTGCAGTTTTTTATGGTGGAAAATATTTAACAAGGAATTTCTGCGTTAAATCACCCAAAGTTCTGATAGATCTAGGTGCTAACGAATGTAACCATATCTTAGCCTTATCCCTCAATGAAAAGGAAAAAGTTTAATTATTATAGCATCATTTGATATACCATCATATTTAAATTAGCACACAATTCTAGAAAATTGGCAAGATGTAAATTTGGATATTCAATTGGTGCTCCCCAAAACTGATTATTTGATACATTTTCGATAATAATGGGTTTAAGTTCAAATGAATTAGCAACTACAACGAATTTTTGAATACTACAATGAAGTTCATCCGCCGTAGGTTTGCATAATCTCTCAAAGGTCTAAACTTTTCAGCATTTTGATTATTTTGTTTTGTCATTTCTTGAAATTTTTTATTTTTCTCAATAATTTTTAATTTTTAATTTTTCTAATAGCTCTTTCTAATTCAGAATCGTAAAACACTAGTCTTGTAGAACCCGAGCTATGCATACATTACTATAAAACACATAAAATAAAATAAAAATACACAAACAAGAACTTTATATAAAGGCAACAATACAATATTCCTATAATAAATCTAAAAATTTAAATAAGATTTTATAAAAATCAAAATTTTGCTTTCTAAAAAGCTCTTTAAAATTTTTGCAATTCTTGTTAATTTTCTCTGGCAATGGCGCCAAAAACTTGATTCTGATTCTCTTTATAGATGTCAATGCGATGTATGCGATTATATGCTTAATTTCCTTATTTATAATTCTTAACTTTCAACAAAGACAAAAACGTGATCAAAAGCAAAAAGCTAGGTAAATTTTTAATTTCAAAGCAAGTAAGAATATAATTATAATATTTAATATGGGATACTNGAAATAATTTTAATCTCAAAATATAAAGCAATACTTCTTGCCCAGGCTCAAAATGCTTTTTCAGAATTTTCTGATCATGCCTAAATTTCATTTTGTCCTTATAAATTTTGACATTCTCATAAGCTTCGTTTCTCAATTCATCAAGCTCATTTAATTACAGTGATCACTTCTCTCCAGCATCTTTCAAATTATAATTAAAATTTTTAATTACCCGGTAAGCTTTATGTCTAACTCAACTGATAGTGACATGTTTTTCCATATATGAGCCTGCATGGTGTCATTCCTATAGGTGTTTTATATGCAGTTCTATAGATCCATAAAGTATTATCAAGTCTAGCAGACCAATCAATCCTTTTAGGATTTATCATTTTTTCTAATATTCTTTCAATTTCTTGATTGAATACCTTTGTTAAACCACTGGTCTGAGGATTATAAGCTGTGGCAAAAGGATGTTTAATCCCAAATTTTTGAGTTATATTTTTAATCATTCTATTCCTGAAATGACTTCCCCAATCTATAATGATAACTCATGGCATTCTAAATCTTGTGAAAATATTCTTTCTTAAAAATTTTGCTACACTTTTAGCATCACAGTGAGGTAAAGCAACTACTTCAATCCATTTAGAAACATAATCCACAACTATTAAAATATAAATCTTTCCAAAAGATGGTACAAATAATTCCATGAAATCTAATCCCCAAACATCAAAGATTTCAACTTCAAGAGTAAAATTTAGGGGCATTTCATCTCTTTTAGAAATATTGCACTCTCTTACATCGAACACATATTGTTATATAATTATTAACATCCATA
>JXCR01092486.1:49318-61726 GCA_002079205.1 Phalaenopsis hybrid cultivar | reverse complement strand
CAGTTCTATTACAAAGGGGCATGAATGTCATTTAATCATCAATAAGCCATCTTGAATAAGCTGCCCCAAACAACAAGACAGATTATTCTGATAATCTGCAGATTATCAGATTATCAGAATAATCTGCTTATCAGCAGATTATTAATAATCAACAGCTGCGCCAAACAGACCCTGAGACAATACCATCCCGGTTCTTAAATGTTCACAACAAATTTCAACATCTTGATGGGCCAAATCAAGAAGTAAATGAAGTACATGGAGTTAAATCATCACAACTTCTTCCAACATTCATAATCAATACTCTCCACAACTTCCATCCAATATTTTATTTACTTATCATTTTAAAGAAAAAGATAAAGAAAACTACTCAGAATTCATGGAGAAAATAAAATCACACTTTAGTTTAAAAGCAGAAATCATTGTCAAACCAATAAGAAGTCTCAATTAAAACCAAATGTAGTAACAAAAAGCTAAAAACTTATCTTAAATACTCCACCAAACTCTTGAAGTTCCTTTGAATCTCTTCCCTTCTTACAACTCCTTAACTCTAAAAAACTAGAAACTAAAACCAAAATAAAGATAGATATTGGCGTCTTACAGTCTCTCTCAGAATTTACAACGAAGAAGAAACTAAANTGAACTTCACTATCCTCCTCCTACAGTTAAAAACTCATTACATTTCCTTACCTTGATAATTTGTATTAGTTTTTAAAAATGATTTTTCATAAAGTCTCAATTCTTTAAAGTATAGATCTATAATACTCAGTATTTCAAAAAGACAATTTCTTTTCTACTCTAAATAATAAAATCATATCCCTATTCTCTTTTACTTAATATTTTAACTCTAGAACTAACCTTTATCACCAAAAATTTACTTAAGTCTACCAAAACATCTATAGAATAAAAAAAATTTAGTTCTCTAAAATAACACCACATAGCACAAGTTATTTTAAAAAGATATTTTCTTTGAATATAGTTTTTCAAGGAAAAATAAAATTAAGTTTTTTAAAAGTTTTTCTTCCTCTCCCAAACTTAAATTTTTCTTAATAGGTTAAAACATTTAGTAAAGAAAATATAAAAGCAGGAAGAAAATTTTAAAAATGTTTTTTCTATGAAGGGTTTAACATGAAAGTATGCAGACGTTAAAAATAGGTATATAACAGTAGTAGAGCTTAATTAACATGTATAAAAAACTTTCCAAGTATAGGATTTTTCTTAACATAACAAATATATACAACCACAGTAGAGTAGTAAAACAAATAGTAGTGCAATAACAACATACAACAAGGTAGTATAAACGAAGAAGCAGTGATAAATTCAATTTAAAATAAATCTAATACAACAATTACTACACATAAGAGTTCATAACATCTAACAAATCTAATAAACACATTAAAAGAAATACAACAACCATTACACATAACATAAACACTACTCTTCACCATCATCTTCATCTACCTGAGCATCACTCTCCTCCTTCTCTTACTTCATATCCATTGGATAAGAGAAAGGTGTTTACTCAGGAAATGGGGGAAAATGGACTGAACTCCCCTCCCTAATCAAATTATGATCTCTCATCATCTGAAGCATGGAGTCATAAACAAAACTTCCCAAATTACTTGCCCTCTGAAAATATTCATCAAAATGCTCCAAGTGGGTCGTCTGGTCATACATCTATCCTANAACAAATCTAATAAACACATTAAAAGAAATACAACAACCATTACACATAACATAAACACTACTCTTCACCATGACCTTCATCTACCTGAGCATCACTCTCCTCCTTCTCTTGCTTCATATCCATTGGATAAGAGAAAGGTGTTTACTCAGGAAATGGGGTAAAATGGACTGAACTCCCCTCCCTAATCAAATTATGATCTCTCATCATCTGAAGCATGGAGTCATAAACAAAACTTCCAAAATTACTTGCCCTCTGAAAATATTCATCAAAATTCTCCAAGTGGGTCGTCTGGTCATACATCTATCCTTGTTGTAAAGCAAAGTCATTTTGAAACTCTTGCATTTGACCATATAAATCATCTAAAGTGACTTTCAATTTAACAGATGTACGAGAAGTAGAAGCTCTTATCTTAAGGAGATCAAAGCCAAAGTTTCTAAGCCAAGAAATTGCCTTAAAAACCAAGATTGGAGAAGCTCTAGGAAAGACTCACGCTCAATTTTGTGAAAACCAAGATGAAGAAGTTGATGGTTTGGGTCAATTTTGGGGTTTAGCCTGAACCGTCATTTCAGCTGAACCGGTGCTTAGGCGCCAAGTTCTGGTGCCTAAGCGCCCGATTCTCGAGTTGCTGGTGCCTAGGCGCCAGTGACCAATTTTTGNATTGGAGAAGCTCTAGGAAAGACTCACGCTCAATTTTGTGAAAACCAAGATGAAGAAGTTGATGGTTTGGGTAAATTTTGGGGTTTAGCCTAAAACGTCATTTCAGCTGAACCGGTGCTTAGGCGCCAAGTTCTGGTGCCTAAGCACCCGGTTCTCGAGTTGCTGGCGCCTAGGCGCCAGTGACCAATTTTTTATATTTTTGCTTTTATAAAATTTGTAACAATGAACACCGCACAACATTACAAACTTTAGTAAGCCAAATTCAATATAACTAAACATCTTCCAACATCTAGTTTTCACAAACATTAACAATCACTTATATTTAAATATAAGTCCAATCCAAATACAAACACACATGATAAATCCAATCATAACTTTTAAAACCATGACTTCTAAATTCACACACCAACTTTTAAGCACATGAGCACTCAAAATATCAGAAAGCCTACAAGCACACATCAAAGTTAATACTCTACGGAACCAAAAGCCGACAAGCACACATCAAAGTTACTACTAAAAATGCACTACATATTATAATCTACCTCACTATCCACTTCTCTAATATCACCAAGCGACTGATGCACCTACAAGTTGTTAAAGGGATAGTTTGAAAATTCCTCAGAATCTTCCTCGATCCAACAATTTTTCTTATACATTTGTACTTGTGCATTTTGGAATACAACAACATGATCTGTCTGTTGTTTCATCTTCCAATCTAGTGATCGAACTAATAGGTGATATTACTGATCCAGTTGTGAATCACTAACATTTCCTTTTGTATATTCTTGATTTCCTCCATGGTACTAGCCAAACAATCTTCACATTTAGGTCNATCCAAATACAAACACACATGATAAATCCAATCATAACTTTTAAAACCATGACTTCTAAATTTACACACCAAACTTTAAGCACACGAGCACTCAAAATATCAGAAAACCTACAAGCACACATCAAAGTTAATACTCTACGGAACCAAAAGCCGACAAGCACACATCAAAGTTACTACTAAAAATGCACTACATATTATAATCTACCTCACTATCCACTTCTCTAATATCACCAAGCGCCTGATGCACCTACAAGTTGTTAAAGGGATAGTTTGAAAATTCCTCCGAATCTTCCTCGATCTAACAATTTTTCTTATACATTTGTACTTGTGCATTTTGGAATACAACAACATGATATGTCTATTGTTTCATCTTCCAATCTAGTGATCAAACTGATAGGTGATATTACTGATCCAGTTGTGAATCACTGACATTTCCTTTTTTATATTATTGATTTCCTCCATGGTATCAGCCAAACAATCTTCACATTTAGATTGTTATGATGTGGAAGGGCAAGAAGATTGATCTGTATAAGAACTTCCTCCATGTGCCACAAAAAGATCGATGTTGTCGCACATCATGATAGAGTAGTCTATGAGCTTCGATGGAAGAGGTACCTTTTCTCAACTTTTGATAAGGGACTTGGGCTTGACAAGAAATGAAAAAAATAATAGTAGGGTGTCCAAGCCTAGTCATAGATCCATTCTGTGCAATTCAAAGGATATATCTAAAAGTTAGTGCCCCCAAATCAATAGATCTTTCAGTCTCAATATAGTAATTGAGGATTGCACTTTCTTTCATTACTTCCTTTATGTTCATGGTAGGAAGCAATTTAACAGAAATAAAAAAGTGCTAAGGCTTAGATGATGAATTTAACCTTACAGCTGGGAAACAACCTTGGAACCACTTCCCAATTTCCAACGTTCTTTGTTGCTTGTCAGGATTTTAAAGATCTCATTTAGATTTTTTCTAGTTGAAGTGAAGTTAGCAAATTGGTAAATTAGCATGTCATCCACCAAGAACAACTCGTTGATAATTTAAGGAGTAAAAGGTACTAACTTACCTTGAACATAGACCATCCCATGATTTAATCCATGAAGATTTGAATAGAATTCTTTCACGACAGAAATAACAGCGACCGTAGTGGTGTAACAAAATACTCCCCATCACCACTGCACTATAATTGCCTCTACTTAATCTCTAGGCATGTGAAATCCTCTCTCTCTCTCTAATTAATTTCATATTTATCAATGTTCTATCATGAAGGCTCCGCACAACCTTTCTTACAAACTTCTTCCAATCAAAAACTCCATGAGTTGAACTCCCCAAAGCATTAAAATCCATTAATATTGAAATGTGATGAAATATCAAGTCTTTCTTCTCTCCCAAACCCCTCTAATTGATGAAGAACGAAATGAAATGTAGATTTTGGAGTTTTTTTAAGGATTAACGTTTTAGAAAACTAAAAATTTGAAGCATTTGATGGTTTTGAAACTGTGGTGCCTAGGCACCAGTCTCGCTGTGTGCTGGTACCTAGGTGTCAGATCTCAGTGCCTAGGCGCCAATACATGTCCTAACACTAGTTCGTCTTAGGTTTAAATACACATCCTAACCGCTTCTAGGCCTTGAATTATAGCATTTTTAAGTAGTAACTTAACATATGAAACTCTCAAACACAAAGTACAATCAAGCAAATACACATAATTAAATCTCAACAAACTAAACTCAATCCACTCTAATAACTATGGGGTGCCTCTCACAAAGTGTTTCGTTTAGCGTCATCAACATGACAAATCAACTATTTTCTCAGGTTGACCCAACATCAGGATTTCAATAAATATAGGTATACTTCAATCAAATTAAGATTTCAGCCTATGTCCATTTACTTTGAAATATCTATCATTTTCACATCCTTGATATCCAAAACACCATAAGGATAGACTTTTACCATAATGAATGGCCTCATCCACCTGGACTTCATTTCCCAGGAAATAGGTAAAACTTTATGTCCATGTTCTATGTCCTTTCTTAAAATCTTATGATCATGTCATAATTTTATCTTTCTTTATAAATATTTGTATTTTCATAAGATTCATTTTTTATCTTCTCAAGCTCATTCAATTGTAGTAATTGTTTCTCACCAACATCTTTCAAATTATAAGTAAATTCTTTGATAGCCCAATAAGCTTTACGCTCCAATTCAATTGGTAAGTGACAAGCCTTCCCAAATATGAGTATATATGGGGTCATTCTTATAGGAGTTTTATATGTCATCCTATAAGCCCATAATGCCCCATTTAGTCAATTAGACCAATCCACCCTATTAGGATTTACAGTCTTCTTCAAAATTCTTTTAATTTCACAGTTGGATAATTCTGTTAGATCACCGGTCTGAGGATGATACGCAGTGGCAATCCTATGTTTAATACCATATTTTCGAATTAATGTTTCAATCTTGCTATTCCTGAATGACTTCCCCATTTGTGATTATTACTCTCGACATCCCAAATTTGTTAAAAATATTTCTTTTAAAAATTCTGCAAAGCTTTAAGCACCAAAACAAGGTAAAGCTACCGCTTCTATCCACCTTGAAAAATAGTCCACTGCAATTAATATGTATAAATTTCCATAAGATGGTATAAATGGCCCCATAAAATTCAAACCCCAAACATCAAAATTTCAACCTCTAAACTAAAATTGAGGGACATTTCATTGTTGTGGGTATGTTACGCCATAGAGTAAAATATTACTAACTATGAAATTAACTATGTCGGCATACCACTGACATGCTTAAAAAATGTTATTTTATTATTTAATGTCTATTTTTAACAATATTTAACTTTAATGAAATGTATTTTTGATTTTTTTTATTATAGGTACACTAAATGGATCAAATGAAGCAAATAGAACAAAAATGGAGCAAATTAGAGTGAAATGAAGCAAAAAGGCCAATGTTGATCTGGTGCCTAGGTGCTAGACAACAGAGAGCCTAGGGATTCTAAAGGCTGTAAGCATTGCATCTTTCAAAGCCATCTTGATCTAATTGTACAGAGGTGTTCCATTCATAAAGGAGAAAATCTCATGTGATGATGCAATGTCCACCATTAGCTCTGGTATGGGCAAGGAAAACTCATCCTTTGGGTATGCTTTATTCAAGTCCCTAAAATTGACACACACCCAAATTTGTCCATTTTTCTTTTTAACCAGTATAAAGTTGGCTAACCATGTGAGATATTGCTCCTCTTGCACAAAGTCAATGTCTATTAATTTCTTTACCTCGATTGTGACTTGTTGTTCTCTTTCAAGACTCCTTTTTTTTGGAGCTTGTTTCACTGAGGTTATACTTGTCCAGTCCAAGCTTGTGAACTATAACTTCCAGAGACAATCCTGGCATTTCATCGTAACTCCAAGCAAAGCAATCCTTGAATTCTGATAGTAACTTGATTAAATCCGTAGACTCTTCCTTATTGAGTAGAGAACTTATGAAGGTAGGTCAGGGCTGCTCCTCAGTCTCGAGATTAACCTCCTTTAATATGTCAAATATTATTTTAATTTCTTCTTCAAATTGTGGCGGAGCGTCACCTATCGGAGAATCTTTAGAATCATCTTTAGCGCAAGGCAACCCTCTTCCAACCCACTAGTAACAACCATACAAAATTTTGAATCGTAGATTAGTCATATCGTTCCAAATCTGACACCTTCTTTCGAGTTAAGAGCTCAAACTTTAATGTTCCATAATTTGTCAAAAAGATGTAATTTGTCCTTCAACATTTTCTTTGGCGCACAACCCTGTTGAATCATTTTTTAAACACAAAGAAGTAATACCCAACTAGTAATTCCATTGATTCATTAGAAATAACTTCTCCTAAGTTTACATGAGTTTCCAAATTAGGAGAAGAAGAATCACGTTAAATTTGATCAGTTTCAAACCAACAATCCGGACTTCTTTGACCTTTAGACTCTCGACCTTATAGAGGTGAATCAGAGTTAAGGCCATGGCTTGTACGTAGTCGTTGATCTGATCATACATCTACTCATATTCATTTTTCTTTGTATCCTCCAAGGAGATCTTAAATTTGGCTTCTTCTTATTTTGCTGTCATTGTATGTTTTTCAGAGTTATCTTCCTCAGAGCTTCCTTCCATGTCAATGTTTATGGTTAGAATCTTCCGTTCAACAATCTTGCTAATTTTTCCTCGCCCGCGTCCCCAGCTTTGATCTCGGATGTGTGGGCTAAAAGAACCTCCACTGACTCATTAGAAAGGAGCAGTGGGAGATCATTGAATCGGAGTCGAATGATCCCTTTTTTACGATCCTTTTGAATCTTCAATTTTATTTGGCATAATTTCTCAAGAAAAGACATTCTTCTTTGGAGGAGCATAGTAGGTGGCATTTTTATGGATGCCTACTTCATGTACTGAGAACGGTTGTAGGTATCCCTTGATGCAGTGTTCTTATTCTTCTTTGTAATGCTTGATGCACTGGTGCAGCAATGACGTGCCCATATTATGTCCGTGAATCCACGGTTAACCATGCAAAGCATTGAATGAGGTTTTTGTCTCGATGATATGGAACTTAGTGGTCGTTACTAGCTCACCAACCTTCATGAGTAGTGTAATCAATTCAAGTGCTCTTTCTCCTTTTTAATTAAATCCTCTTAACATCATTCTATCGGCGGTAAGTTCATGAGCATCGATGTCTAAATATGCTAACATTCGTGGACTCATTAAGTTGAGAGACACCCATGGATTGACCAAAACTTTGAAAAGTACAAATTTGTTGATTTTGACAAAAATGTAGAGCGGTCAATTGTGGTTGGTAGCACCAAGTAGCAAGTTCATCAATGAAAGTTACCCCAGGCTCTTCCTTTAATGAAAAAACTTCATCCATAGATGTGCTAGCTAACTGCACTAAGAAAATTTCAAGATCAAGTAAAGCCTTGATAAATGCTTCTCTCATCTTTTTTAATAGGATCAGAGCATCGTAAATGCTTAGTCTAGCTGGCAACTTTCTAAGATGAGCTAGTGCATTATAATCTTCTTTATTCAAGCCTCTGATTTCCTCCTAAGCATTTGTTTCTTCCATTGGCAAAGGGTATTTTTCTCGATTAACTACTTTCTTCCTTTTTTCCATTAGAGCCATTCTTGGGGGNCGTAAATGCTTAGTCTAGCTGGCAACTTTCTAAGATGAGCTAGTGCATTATAATCTTCTTTATTCAAGCCTCCGATTTTCTCCTAAGCATTTGTTTCTTCCATTGGCAAAGGGTATTTTTCTCGATTAACTACTTTCTTCCCTTTTTCCATTAGAGCCATTCTTACGGATAACACTTTCCCTCTCCTCAAATTTACTCTTGTGATCTTTTCCACCTCTTGAATTTGACCCTGAGGTTCTCCTTCTGATGTCATGACTAATTCATTTGGCATTGATTTTCAATCATACAAGTTTAAGTTGATCACAATCGGTGTTCCCTGGCACTCAAGGACTGGCTCCTCAATCTTCGAACTATCATAGTCGGTGTTGTCGACTTCTTCTTCATTTTCACTAGCTCATTGATCTCGATTTTATATGACATGTATGCGGCTTTGAAGCAAATAAGAATGTNCTCAAATTTACTCTTGTGATCTTTTCCACCTCTTGAATTTGACCCTGAGGTTCTCCTTCTGATGTCATGACTGATTCATTTGGCATTGATTTTCAATCATACAAGTTTAAGTTCATCACAATCGGTGTTCCCTGACACTCAAGGACTGGCTCCTCAATCTTCGAACTGTCATAGTCTGTGTTGTCGACTTCTTCTTCATTTTCACTAGCTCATTGATCTTGATTTTATATGACATGTATGCGGCTTTGAAGCAAATAAGAATGCAATTATTATATTTAAATATGAGATACTAAGGAAGTATATGTATCGTTATCAAGTAATATATGACTTTTGATTAAGCCCCGAATATCAAACCCACAGGGAGAAATTCTATCTTTAAATAAGTTAGAAGAAATTAGATTACAAGCTCTACTTTGCAAAATTTTCTTACTCAAACTATAGATGCTATAATAGGAATGAAAGTTTGATTCTTTTTGATAATTTTTTATAATTGAAATTAAAGTAAACAACAAACTAAATTTAACTAGATATTTGTAAGATGAAGGCAATATGAATAAATTATCTTTTTCCATATCATGAATCAGTAACAAGAATAGTAATTCTGTTATGAAAGTATTCAAATTATGTTGTGCCAAATAGGAGCAATAGTATTCTTTACCTTAACTAGAAATGCTATAAAGAATATTGGCTAATTTAAAGTTTGAGTAGTCTTGAAGATGGGCTAGGTAGGGAAGATACTAGCTCTCACTCTAGAGTTCCCTCTTCTCCCTCCACTTGAGGGCTAACAAATCGTATATAAACCTAAAACTATAAACTAAATTGGGGGTTTTAGTCTGTCACTCTAAATTCCTCTAATTGTACATCCTTCAAAGTTTATTTCCGTATTTATTTGCACTCAATCATATGAATTACATTATCATCCATTCAATCTCATGTGATTCTTACCATTAGTTGACTAAGACAATATCATCACGGATCTTACATGTTCTCACAACAAATAGTAACATCTTAATTGGTCAAATCAAGAAGTAAATAAAGTACAAGGTATAAAATCATCACAGCTTATTCCAACATTAATGATTAATACTTCACACAAATCCAATACTTAATCACTTATCATTTTATGGAAAAAGATAAACAAAAATACTTAGAATTCTTGGAGCCAACACAACCACACTTAAGTTTAAAAGTAGAAATCATGTAAACAAATAAAAAGTCTAAATTAAAACCAAATGCAGTCATAAAAATAAAAACTTATCTCAAATCCTCTCCACCAAACACTTGAAGTTCTTTTGAATCTCCTCTCTTCCTTTCTCTTACAATACTCTCTACTCACTACAACCCCTATCTTCTTCTGTCTAGAAAAAAACTTTAGTACTTGAGACCAACTTAGAGTTTAGAAATCTTTAATGTAAAGAAGTTTGAAAATGAGCTCTTATCTAGTTCAGAGATATTTGTAAATTTTCTAAATATAGATTTTAGACATTTTATTTTCTCCACATAGAATTTTTTATTAAGAATAATTATACTTACTATATTATATCCTTAAGCCTGAGAGTTTCTCAAGTCTTATACTTTAAAAAGATCAGATATGGAACCAATTTTTGATTGGGCACTAATCCTCAAGCTTCTCCTCCCTTTTTCATTTTTTTTTCTTTTTCTTTTTTTTTATTTTTCTTTTTCAAGTGAGAATTACTATATATGGATAGGTCTTTAATGATTTTGAACTCCACTCATCCTTTTCTAAAGCAAAATTTTAATATATATCCTTTACTATAAATATAAATAATAGTTTTGAAAATTATTTTTAATAAAAGAAATTTAAGTATTAAAAATAAAAGTCTAACCCTTCTATATTTTTCAAAAATACAATTTCTCTTACTAATGATAGTTACACAATATTTACCATTTCTACACTAAAAAAATTTTACTTTAAGTTTTTATTCATTACTTTAGGTTTTAACTAAATTCTCTTACGCATTTTTATATTCAAAATTTTACTTCCCTAATGTAACTTCATATACATAATCATTTTTTTTTTCAAATCAAAATCAAATTTATGTGTATCACATTTGAGAAAAAACAAAATTAAAGTTTTAGAAATTATTTTTCATCCCCCCAAATTTAATTTTTTAATAATATTGAACATTTTAGCATCATATTTATATATATGCAGGAATGAAAACTTAAAATAAAATGTTGACAATAAATTTTACATTCTAAATATACAAGTAAAAAAATTTAAAAATAGGAGTAAAAATTAATTGATCAAATTTTAACTTATATTTAACAAATTGAGATTCATTAGACTTCTATGTAGTGGAGGATAACATAAAAGTAAACAAACACACTAACAAAAATTCACAACTACAACATAAATAAAATACCTGGTAGTAAATTGAAAATTTTAAACATGAAGTTCTTAAGTGAAAGTTAGTAATATTCTAAACCTTCCTAATATTCAGGATTAAGTTCAACAAAAACTAACTAAATGCAGTAGACAACACAATTAACATAATCACTATCACAAAAAACAAAATATAACTACTCACCATAATATAAATACATCACAACAGTGTCTATCATAACAAAATACAAACAACTGTAGCAGTATAAATAAGTACAATACAAAATAAATTAACACTTTAATACAACCATACCACATAATGTTCGCAATTAAAAACTAAACTACTGCAATTAATTCTTCTCCTCCTCATCATCATCACTATCATCACTATTTTGAAAAGCAATAGGTTAATATGAAGAATAATGTGGATATGAAGGAAAAACTACACTTTTGTCACCCCTGATAAGGTTTTCCCAAGCTGATAGAAGTTTTTCTTCATAATCATTGTTTCTTCTCATATAACCATCCATATAATCTACAAAATTCTCCAAATTTAATACCTTATCTGTGGTATAATTAATGTTATCTAACATTTTTTGCAATAAGTGTGACTGCGGATTAGAACTAGAAGCATGACCTTATGATGTGGTTCACGTGAGGTTGAAGCGTGAGAAGTAGAGGCACCAAAACTTCTAGAAAATCCTCCTCTCTAGCCAAATATCAAATGTCATGAATAAGATTTAACATTAATGCTTGTGATAGGCTTTAGAGGCTGTAAAATTTCCTTCCATCTATTGAATATAATACCAGCTTGCTCACATAAATAAAAGATTAAGGATGTGAATCCCAAACCTACAGTAGTGGCAGTTGTAGCAGTACTGATGATAGTTCTTAAAAATCAAGGATACAATATCAATCAGCTTGAACTACTGAATGTAATAGTGCAAGGTAGCTCTATCTCTGCTAACTTCGTTGAGGTGGTTGGTTGTGAGAAGACGAGCTAAAATAAAGTAGTGTCACGCCTTCGATATGGCATCTAACTTTTATATAGGAAAATTGACTCTTATTTCCTTTTGTTGACCTCACTTTTGGTTGAGGTCTAGAAAACTTCTTTAGTAGCCTAGGTCTAGCCATAGGACTTTCCTATTGACTAGTCTTAGAAAATTAGAAAAGGTACCCCCACCATTAGAAATTCAAAACTCTTCTTTTTACTCAACTTGAAATTCCACATATTGATCTTAACCTCTAGCATTTAGTAGGTAAGATCATTATAAGAGAATTCAAGAAGA
>JXCR01092486.1:0-45782 GCA_002079205.1 Phalaenopsis hybrid cultivar | reverse complement strand
AAATACAAACACTTGTGATAATTTCTCAATCCAAAGAGTCTTGGATGAGATAATTCTTAAGCACAAACTTCAAACATTAAAAAAACATAACATTCAAAGCACTTAAGATAAACTTAATACTAACATCACAATACCTAACAAAAACTAACACTAAACTTAGAACTTAATTCCATTCTCCTTCTGATGGAATGAATTCCTGTCTTTAATTTGTCTCTCTTAGGGCATTTAGAATATAGATCTGATAGAACGGATGGTGGTGAAGAACTCTGGTTGAATCTTCTTCAATCCATTTATTTTTTAAATACATAGCCTGGTTCGCTTATTCTATAAAACTTGTATGGCTAAATTACATCTTCAGTTGCCATCCAATATGCTCCAAATGTGCGTTAGTCTCATTCACCTTCGCTTCAATTGAAGTCACGTAAGCCTCAATCTTTGCGATCTTTTTCGCTATTCATTCTATATTAACGGCTAGGAAACTGTTGTATAACTCTTGTGCACTTTGACTAACAAACTTCTTCTTCATGGCTTCCTCCTCCTTCTTCATATCAATCTCCCAAGAAGACAATTTTCTGAGATCTCTCACTCTTCACTTAGATTTTAGGGTGAAATTTGAAGTGGGGTGAGAATTCTCTTCATTCCCAACTATTTATAGGCTTTGGATCCAAACTAAAACTACTAGACAAGTTCTCAAACCACTAAGCCACGTTAAAACTTACCAAACTACATTTAAATCTTCTAGAAATGTAATTTAGCATGTTTAGTTAACTGTTGTACTTAACTGTCGAATGTTGGCGCTTAAGCACTAGTGCTTAATTAGAACAAGTCAACTTAACATCCAAATATTCATTCTAACATGTCTAAGTCATCTATTAAGGTCTTAGAATCATTAATAAATCATTATCTATTCAAAATACTACCACAATTTTTTTTAATCAAACACAACAACATAAAACTCAAAACAGAAACACACTGATAACTATGGGTTGTCTTCCACAAAGTGCTTGGTTTAACATTGTCAGCCTGACGTAATCAGTGCTTATTCTGGTTGAAGCAACAACATAAGATCATTTAATTTAAGTTGATCCCTTAAAAAGCAGGGTTTCAGCGATGAACATTCACTTTGAATATTTTCTCAATTTTAGGATCTTTGATATCCACAACTCCATAGGAATAAACTTTTATGACAACAAATGGGCCTATCCACTTGGACTTAAGTTTACTTAGAAATAATCTTAACCTTGCATTATACAGTAAAACTTGTTTCCCTTGCTCAAAATTTTTAGTAAGAATCCTACAATCATGTCATATCTTCATCTTTTGTTTATAAATCTTAGCACTCTCATAAGATTCATTCCTTATCTCTTCAAGCTCATTTAATTGCCATAATCTTTTCTCACCAGCATCCTTTAAATTGTAATTAATTTCTTTAATAGTCCAATATACTCTATGTTCAAGTTCAACTGGTAAATGACAAGCTTTCTTAAATATTAGCCAATACGGGGACATTCCTATAGAAGTTCAATATGCAGTCCTATAAGCCCACAAAACATAATCAAGTTTAACTGACCAATCCATTTTTGTTGGATTCACAAATTTTTCCAGTATTAATTTAATTTCACGATGGGATAATTCAACCAAACCACTTATCTAATGATGATAAGCAGTAGGAATTCGATGGTTGATATGATATTTCTTTAATAATTTTTCTATTACTGCATTCCTAAAATGACTTCCCACATCAGTTATAATCACTCTCAGCATCCCAAATCTATAAAATATATTCATTCTTAAAAACTTTGCAACACTTTGAGCATCACATCGAGGTAAAGCAACAACTTCTATCATTTGGATACATAGTCTATTACTATCAATATATATCAATTTCTAAGAGATGGTATAAATGGTCCCATGAAATCTAATCCCCAAACATCAAATATCTAAACTTCCAACACATAATTGAGGGGCATCTCATTTATCTTAAAAATATTGTCTACTTATTGACATCGATCACAAGTTTTTATATAAGCATTAACATCTTTAGAGATTGTAGGCTAATAAAATCCACATTGCAAAATTTTGTATGATATTTTATCAACACCAAAATGTTCCCCAAAATCAAAATTATGATACTTTTGAATAATTTCATAAGTTTCTTCTAAAGGCACACATATTCATATAATTAGATCATTTCCTTGTTTATATAAAAATTGGTCATCCAAAAAATAAGTCTTAGTTTCAGATAAAAACGTCCTCTTTTGTTGGTATGTCATTCCATAGGGTATAATATCACTAACAATAAAGATCACAATGTCGGCATACCATGGAACACGCCACTCATTAATACTGAGCAATTCTTCATCTGAAAAATATTCATTAATTCTTTTTCAAAACAGAGTGATTTTTCTAATTCAAGCCTGGATAGATGATCAACAATTTGATTCTCATCTCCCTTTCTATCTATTATCTCAAAGTTAAATTCTTGCAAAAGAAGAATCCGTCGTATCTATCTATGTTTGACATCATTCTTTTTCATTAAATATTTAATAGAAGAATGATCTGTACGCACAACACATTTTGTTCAAATTAAGTATGATCTAAAAATAAAAATCATATACTATTGCTAATAACTCTCTCATTTGTGGTTAATTAATTTGAGCTTCATTAAGATTTCTACTAGCATAATAAATAACTTTGAAAATCTTATCATGTTTTTGTCCTAAAAAAGCTCCAATAGAATAATCACTAGCATCACACATTAATTCAAAAGATTTTTCCCAATCCTGTTAAACCTTTGAAAAGCTTATCATGTTGTTTTAAAATGGCATTCACTCATAAATCTTATTAAATGCATTTTGTAATATTCATCATCTTTACCTTTTGCAGGATACTTCATTGATTTTGAAATATTAAATGTAACGGTTTGATCATCAATGTGCATAGTTAATTCCCCTGTCTATAGCTAGGAAACGTTTCCCAAAAATGATAGGTATCTCCTTATCTTCCTCTGTATATAGCACAATGAAATCAACAAGAAAGATAAATTGATCCACTTTCACTAAAACATCTTCTATAACTCCCATAGGATGTGTTATTGAAAGATCTGCTAACTGCAAAGTTATAGTAGTAGAGGATATTTCTCCTAATCCAATCTTTTAAATATTGATAATGGCATAAGGTTAATGCTTGCACCTAAATCATACAAGTTTTCCCATAAACATGTCTCCTATTGCACATAGAATTGTGAAGCTACCAAGATCTTTAATGTTTTCAGGAAGCTTTTTCTAAATTATAGCACTACACTCTTCACTAAGTGCAATATTCTCGTTATCTTCAAACTCCCTTTTTTCTGTTAAGAATATCCTTCATAAACTTCACTTAGCTTGACATTTATTCTAAGGCTTTAGCGAATGGAATATTAATCATAAGTTTTTTAAGGATTTCCATAAATTTTGAAAATTGTTTATCCAACTTTTGTTGACGAAGTCTCTGAGGAAATGAAGGTGATGTTTTTTTAAGTCAATTTTATGTGGAGAAATTTGTCTCTCTAAGCCTTTTGGAGCATCCTCTTCAGGATCTTCAATTTCTTCTCTCTCTACTTCAATCTTTTTTTGAACTCTACCTTCCAACCCACTTCAGCTTCTAAGTTGAACGGCTTTTACTTGCTTTTTATTCCGATTTTTTCAATTTACTTCTCTATTACTAGGAAGTGTTCCTTGGGATCTATTACTTAATGAATTTTCTATTTTTCCCAATTGATACACAATATTTCTAATTGTAGCTCCTTGACTTTGTAACTAATTTTCCATTTGTAACACCACTTCTTCTATAAACAACTTTTTCTCCCTGATTTGTCGATTACTGTTAAAACCTGGATGATAAGTAGTTTTATAATTATTATTACCTTGGTTGTTCTGATTTCCTAATAGGTTTACTTAGTTGTTCCCCCATTGTTGATTATTACCACTAAAAGTATTATTCCAGCTAAAGTTATGATGGTTTTTCTAACTTGGGTTATAAGAGTTTGAATATAGGTTATCTGGCTTATTGTTTATGGCATTCAAATTTTCTAATAATGCTTTATAATCTACTATTTGACCTAATAAATTCTCTTTGATCATTGAAATTGGTTGAGAAAAATCCATTCTAAATTGGTCTAACTTCTTTAAAATTGTAGCAACTTGATTTCCTAATATTGCAAAAGCATCAGATTCATGAATATTGGTTATTTTCTTAGGATTTACCCTCTCAGAAGGTGATACACCTACAATATATAGTCTTTATGTACACATTTTTATACCTATTTTTGAGATATTGTGTTTTAATGAAAGATATTTGTGTGTTTTTCTTTCAGGTATAATCAAATGGATGAAAAATGGTGAAGGGAGCGAAAATGGATCAAATTTGGAGCAAAAATAAAGAAGTAGAAAAATGTACTGAGGCGCTTAAGTGCTCAAGACTGGCGCTTACACACCAGTTATACAGAGAGAGCCGGGCCTAAGTGTCAGGTACGCTGCGCTTAAGAGCCAAAATTAGTTATTTGATGATTCATTGAATTTGAACAAATTTTTAAAGAGGTGTTTGATGGTAAAAATGTGGGAAATGGTTAATGTACATGAAAATTTATTCAATTGGCTTTTAAAAGGAGGCAACTTCTAGAAGATTCATTGAATGGAGACACATTTTGAAGAGATGCCAAGATACCTCTTGGATTTTTATTAAAGATGACTTGGATCATGAAGGGAAGAGGCCAATTATCATCCATCCATCCAGAGTAATCATCATAGACCGCCGCCGACAATCTTTTCTTTTTATTTTGAGTTTTAGTTTTTATTGTGAGTAAAGGAAGAGATTTAAAGGAACTTCAAGACATTTGGTGGAGAGGATTTGAGATGAGTGTTTATCTTTGTGACTACATTTGGTTTTAATTTATACTTCTTGTTTGAGTGTGTGATTTTTACTTTCAAACTAAAGTGTCGTTGTGTTTTCTCCATGAATTTTGAGTATTTTTCTTTACCTTTTTCCTTAAAATGATAAGTGATTAAGTATTGGAGAGAATTTGTGTGAAGTATTAGACTTTAATGTTGGAAAAGTTGTGATGATTTTAAACCTATACTTCATTTACTTCTTGATTTAGCTAATTAAGATGTTAATACATGTTGTGAGAATATGTAAGATCCGAGATGGTATTGTCTCAGTCAACAAATAGTAAGAATTACATTTGATTTCATGGATGAGAATGTAGTTCACGGGGTTGAGTGCAAATAAATAGGGAAATAAACTTTGAAGGGTTTAGAATTAGAGGACTTTAGAGTGATAGGTTAAAACACCCAATTTGATTTATAGTTTTAGGTTTTAATATGAGATGTTAACCCCCAGGTGGAGGGAGAAGAGGGAACTCTAGAGTGAGAGCTAGTATCTTGCTTACCTAACCCGTCTTCAAGACTATTCAAACTATAGATTAGCCAATGTTCTTTATAGCATCTCTAGTAAGGGTAAATATTAGTATTGCTCCTATTTGACACAACATAATTAGAATACTTCCACAACAGAATTCCTATACTTGTTACTAATTCATCCTAAGGAAAAAGATATTTTATTCATATTGCATTCATCTTGCAAGTATTTAGTTAAGTTAAGTAGTTGCTTACTTTATTTTTAATTATAAAAAATTACAAAAAGAATTGAACTTTCATTCCAATTTTAGTATCAAGATTTTAAGTAAGAATATTTTGTTAAGTAAAATTTTGTTATCTAATTTTTCCTATTTTTTAAGTTGCATATTGTAGTTTTTTCTATGGGTTCGATATTCAGGACTTAATCAAAAAGTCTTATATTACTTGATAATGATACGTATACTTGCATAGTATCCCATATCTAAATATTATAATTGTATTTTTATTTGCTTTGAAGTTGAGAATTTACCCCAGTGTTTTCTTCGAATCAAGTTTTTTGGCTTTATTGCAAAGTAATAATCATTATGAAGGAAACTAAGCATATAATCGCATACATCACAATTTGACATCTATAAAGAGAACCGGGATCAAGTTTTTGGCGCCGTTGCTGGGGAACATTACAAAAATTTTAAGGAAATTTTTAGAAAGCAAANGGCTTTATTGCAAAGTAATAATCATTATTAAGGAAACTAAGCATATAATCGCATACATCACAATTTGACATCTATAAAGAGAATCGGGATCAAGTTTTTGGCGCCGTTGCTGGGGGACATTACAAAAATTTTAAGGAAATTTTTAGAAAGCAATTTTCTATTTTTATAAAGTATTATTTAATTTTTTGGATTTATTGTAGGAATATTGTAGTGTTGTTTTTATAAAATGTTCTTATTTGTGTGTTTTTATTTTATTTAATTTTATGTGTTTTGTAGTAATGTATGTGTAGTTTAAGTTCCACAGGAGTTGTGCCCTACAATTCTGAATTAGAATGAACTATTAGAAAAAAAAACTTAAAAATTACTGAAAAAATCAAAAATTTCAAGAAATGACAAAGCAAAATAATCAAAATGCTGAAGTGTTTTGACCTTTAAGAGATATAAAAATCCTACGGTGGATGAACNAAAACTTAAAAATTACTGAAAAAATCAAAAATTTCAAGAAATGACAAAGCAAAATAATCAAAATGCTGAAGTATTTTGACCTTTAAGAGATATAAAAATCCTACGGTGGATGAATTTCATCGTAGTATTCAAAAATCCACTGTAGTGGCTAATTCATTTGAACTTAAACCCACTATTATCCAAATGATATTAAATAATTAGTTTAGGAGAGCACCAACTGAAGATCCAAATTTACATCTTACCACTTTTCTAGAATTGTGTGCTACATTTAAATATGATGGTGTATCGGATGATGCTATAAGACTTAGACTTTTCCTTTCTCACTGTGGGATAAGGCTAAGATATTGTTACATTTGTTAGCACTTGTATCTATCAGAACTTGAGGTAATTTAGCATAAAAATTCCATACTAAATATTTTTCACCATAAAAAACTGTGAAGTTTGGAAATTATATTACATCTTTTTGTTAGTTTAAAGGGGAATCTATTTATGAAGCATGGGAATGATTTAAAGAGCTACTGAGAAAGTGCCCATATCATGATATACCAGATTGGTTAATAACTCAAACTTTTTACAATGGATTAGCTGGATCTCTTAGATCTATAATCGATGTCGTTGCTGATGGTTCATTGGTGTCAAAACCATTTAATGACGCTTTTGCTTTAATTGAAGAGATGGTTACAAATTGTTTTCAATGGCCTTCTAAAAGGGTAAATCCTAAGAAAGTAGCCAATATTCATGAAACTGATGCTTTTACAATGTTAGCAAATCAAGTTACTGCAATTTTAAGAAAGTTAGACCAATTTGGAATGAATTTTTCTCAACCAGTTGCAATGATTTAAGATAATTTATTGGGTCAAATGTTAGATTCTCATGCATCATTAGAAACTTTGAATTCCATAAACAATAAGCAGAATACCCATATTCAAACTATTATAACCCAGGTTAAAACAAACGTCCTAACTTTAACTTGAACAATACTTTGGGTGATAATAATCAGCAATGGGAGAACAACCAAGTAAACTCATTGGGGAACTAGAACAACAAGGGGAATAATAATTATAGACCAACTTATCCTTCAGGTTTTAACAGTATTCCACATTTTAAGGAGAAAAATTTCTTTATAGAAGAGTGTTAAAATGGGAAATCAGTTGCAAATTCAAGGAGCTACAATTATAAATTTTGAGAATCAATTGGGACAAATAACAAATTCATTAAGTAATAGATCACAATGAACACTTTCAAGTAATACTGAAGTAAATCCAAAAGACCATAATATAGAGCAAGTAAAAGCTGTTCAACTTAGAAACGGAAGAGAATTGGAAGGTAGAGTTCACAAAGACACTGAAGTAGAGAGAAAAGAAATTGAGGAGCCTGAAGAGAACTCTCTAAATGATTTAGAGAGACATATTTCTTCACTTAAAGTTGACTTGGAAAAAACACCACCTCCATTTCCTCAGAGGCTCCATCAACAAAAGTTGGATAAAAACTTTTCAAAAATTTTAGAAATTTTTAAGAAGCTTACAATCAATATTACATTTACTGAAGCCTTAGAACAAATAAAAAGCTATGTGAAGTTTATGAAGGATATTCTTAACAGGAAATGAAAGTTCAAAGATAATGCGATTATTGCACTTAGTGAGGAATGTAGTGCTATAATTCAGAAAGGATTTCTGAAAAGCTTAAAGATTCTGGTAGCTTCACAATTTCATGCAAGCATTAACCTTATGTCATTATCAATATTTAAAATGTTGGGATAAGGAGAAATATCCCCTACTACTTTAACTCTGCAGTTAGTAGATCGTTCAATAATCCATTATAAAGGAGTTATGGAAGATGTCTTAGTGAAAGTGGGTCAATTTATCTTTCTTATTGATTTCATTGTGCTAGATATGAATGAAAATAAGAAGATACTTATCATTTTGGTGAGACCTTTCCTAGCTACAAGAAGAACAATGATAGATGTGTAGAAATGAGAGTTAACTATATGTATCAATGATCAAACAGTTATATTTAATAGTTCTAAATCAATCAAATGTCTCACAAAAGGTAAAGGTGATGAATGTTATAGAATGGATGTCATAAGATATCTAAGCGAATACTATTTCAAAACAACTTATGAAGAGAAATCTGAAATGAAAGAGTTGGAACAAAAGCAAGAAGAGGTATTAGATCAAAATGAAGATTTTATAAGGAGGATTCAAATTATGTTCAAGAAATTTTTGAAGTTTTGGACACGCAAAGAAAGATAAATCAATTTGTCCATCAATTGAAAAACCTCCTCAGCCTGAGTTGAAGTTACTTCCTGAACATTTGAAGTATGCCTTTTTAGGTGATTCCTCAACATTACCTATTATAATTTCCTTAAAGTTAACTTAAGAAGAAGAAATGAGTTTGATGAAAACTTTAGAGAGTTACAGGAAAGCCTTTGGATTGACAATTGTTGATATAAAAAAAATCAGCCCTTCAATTTGTATGAATAAAATTCATATAGAAGAGAACTGCAAACCCAGGGCTGATACTCAAAGGAGATTAAATCTTGTTATGAAGGATCTTATTAAGAAAGAGATTTTAAAGTGGTTAGATGCTGGAAGTATTTACCATATTTCAGATAGTACATGGATTAGTCTGATTCACTGTGTTCTTAAGAAAGGAGGAATGACTTTGACTATGAATAAACATAATGAGTTAATACCAACAAGACAAGTCATAAGATGATGAACATGCATTAATTATAGAAAATTAGATCTCGCTACAAGGAAAGATCTTTTCTACTACTCTTTCTAGATCAAATGTTGGATAGACTAGCTGGGCATAAATACTTTTATTTTCTAGATGGATATATCGGTTATCACCAAAACAAAATAGCTCTTGAGGATCAATAGAAAATAACTTTTACCAGTCCTTTTAGTACATTTTCTTCTAGAATAATGCCCTTTGGTTTATGTAATGCCCCTGCTACATTTCAAAGATATGTGATGTTTTTTTTTATTTAATTGAAAAAGGGATTGAAGTTTTCATGGATGATTTTTCAACGTTTGGAACTTCATTGNCTAGATCAAATGTTGGATAGACTAGCTGGGCATAAATACTTTTATTTTCTAGATGGATATATCGGTTATCACTATAACAAAATAGCTCTTGAGGATCAATAGAAAATAATTTTTACCAGTCCTTTTAGTAGATTTTCTTCTAGAATAATTCCCTTTGGTTTATGTAATGCCCCTGCTACATTTCAAAGATATATGATGGTTTTTTTTTTTATTTAATTGAAAAAGGGATTGAAGTTTTCATGGATGATTTTTCATCGTTTGGAACTTCATTTGAATAATGTCTGGAACATTTATCAAAAGTTCTTAAGCACTATAAAGAAACAAATTTAGTCATTAATTGAGAAAAAAATGCCAATTTATGGTAGCATGAGGAATTATTTTGGTACATNCATTGGAATAATGTCTGGAACATTTATCAAAAGTTCTTAAGCACTATAAAGAAACAAATTTAGTCATTAATTAAGAAAAATGTCAATTTATGGTAGCAGGAGGAATTATTTTGGTACAACAGATTTCAGAAAATGATATGCAAATAAGCCCTACAAAAATTCAAGTGATCGCTAATTTACCTTACCCAACAAGTGTAAAGTAAATTAGGAGTTTTTTAGGACAAGCTGGATTCTACAGGCGGTTTATTAAAGACTTTTCAAAAATTGCTAAGCCTCCATGCCATTTATTTGAAGAAGATGTAATTTTTAATTTTGATAAGGAGTGCCTAAGAGCTTTTGAATTATTAAAAAAAAATAATCACTGGACCAATTATTGTGTCACCAAATTGAGAAAACCTTTTGAATTNAGGCGGTTTATTAAAGACTTTTCAAAAATTGCTAAGCCTCCATGCCATTTATTTGAAGAAGATGTAATTTTTTATTTTGATAAGGAGTGCCTAAAAGCTTTTGAATTATTAAAAGAAAAAATAATCACTGGACCAATTATTGTGTCACCAGATTGAGAAAACCTTTTGAATGNCTAAATATTTTTCACCATAAAAAACTGTGAAGTTTGGAAATTATATTACATCTTTTTGTTAGTTTAAAGGGGGGTCTATTTATGAAGCATGAGAATGATTTAAAGAGCTACTGAGAAAGTGCCCATATCATGATATACTAGATTGGTTAATAATTCAAACCTTTTACAATGGATTAGCTGGATCTCTTAGATCTATAATCGATGTCATTGCTGATGGTTCATTGGTGTCAAAACCATTTAATGAAGCTTTTTCTTTAATTGAAGAGATGGTTACAAATAGTTTTCAATGGCCTTCTAAAAGGGTAAATCCTAAGAAAGTAACCAATATTCATGAAACTGATGCTTTTACAATGTTAGCAAATCAAGTTACTGCAATTTCAAGAAAGTTAGACCAATTTGGAATGAATTTTTCTCAACCAGTTGCAATGATTGAAGATAATTTATTGGGTCAAATGTTAGATTCTCAAGCATCATTAGAAACTTTGAATTCCATAAACAATAAGCAGAATAACCCATATTCAAACTATTTTAACCCAGGTTAAAACAAACGTCCTAACTTTAACTTGAACAATACTTTGGGTGATAATAATCAGCAATGGGAGAAAAACCAAGTAAACTCATTGGGGAACTAGAACAACAAGGGGAATAACAATTATAGACCAACTTATCCTTCAGGTTTTAACAGTATTCCACATTTTAAGGAGAAAAATTTCTTTATAGAAGAGTGTTAAAATGGGAAATCAGTTGCAAATTCAAGGAGCTACAATTAGAAATTTTGAGAATCAATTGGGACAAATAAGAAATTCATTAAGTAATATATCACAATGAACACTTTCAAGTAATACTGAAGTAAATCCAAAAGACCAGAATATAGAGCAAGTAAAAGCTGTTCAACTTAGAAACGGAAGAGAATTAGAAGGTAGAGTTCACAAAGACACTGAAGTAGAGAGAAAAGAAATTGAGGAGCCTGAAGAGAACTCTCTGAATGATTTAGAGAGACATATTTCTCCACTTAAAGTTGACTTGGGAAAAACACCACCTCCATTTCCTCAAAGGCTCCATCAACAAAAGTTGGATAAAAACTTTTCAAAAATTTTAGAAATTTTTAAGAAGCTTACAATCAATATTACATTTACTGAAGCCTTAGAACAAATGAAAAGCTATGTGAAGTTTATGAAGGATATTCTTAACAGGAAATGAAAGTTCAAAGATAATGAGATTATTGCACTTAGTGAGGAATGTAGTGCTATAATTCAGAAAGGATTTTTGAAAAGCTTAAAGATCCTGGTAGCTTCACAATTTCATGCAAGCATTAACCTTATGTCATTATCAATATTTAAAATGTTGGGATAAGGAGAAATATCCCCTACTACTTTAACTCTGCAGTTAGTAGATCGTTCAATAATCCATTATAAAGGAGTTATGGAAGATGTCTTAGTGAAAGTGGGTCAATTTATCTTTCTTATTGATTTCATTGTGCTAGATATGAATGAAAATAAGAAGATACTTATCATTTTGGTGAGACCTTTCCTAGCTACAGGAAGAACAATGATAGATGTGCAGAAAGGAGAGTTAACTATGTGTATCAATGATCAGACAATTATATTTAATAGTTCTAAATCAATGAAATGTCTCACAAAAGGTAAAGGTGATGAATGTTATAGAATGGATGTCATAAGATATCTAAGTGAATACTATTTCAAAACAACTTATGAAGAGAAATCTGAAATGAAAGAGTTGGAACAAAAGCAAGAAGAGGAATTAGATCAAAATGAAGATTTTTATAAGGAGGATTCAAATTATGTTTAAGAAATTTTTGAAGTTTTGAACACGCAAAAAAAGATAAATCAATTTGTCCATCAATTGAAAAACCTCCTCAGCCTGAGTTGAAGTTACTTCCTGAACATTTGAAGTATGCCTTTTTAGGTGATTCCTCAACATTACCTATTATAATTTCCTTAAAGTTAACTTAAGAAGAAGAAATGAGTTTGATGAAAACTTTAGAGAGTTACAGGAAAGCCTTTGGATTGACAATTGTTGATATNGAGTAGGCAATATTTCTAGAAGAAATGAGATGCCCCTCAATTATGTGTTGGAAGTTGAGATATTTGATGTTTGCGGATTAGATTTTATGAGACCATTTATACCATCTTTCAGAAATTTATATCCAGTTGGAATGAGCCACATTGGATGGGTGTAATTCAAGGGTTTAAGTTATAGTGGCTCCTATTAGATTTAGGCTTTTTGGTAAGTTGGTCAGTTTGCTAGGCCAAGGGAGGTAGATAGCTATCTTAGGAAAGTCCAGGGGAGCTTTAATTTTGATTAGTTTGGTACTATGCAAGCTAGGTGCATGGATTTGGGAGTTTAGCCAATTTAGGTGAATGGGTTCACCATTTTTAGGGACCCTTGGTCCATGACACCAAGATTTGGTCCTGAGTGACNGTTTGGTACTATGCAAGCTAGGTGCATGGATTTGGGAGTTTAGCCAATTTAGGTGAATGGGTTCACCATTTTGAGGGACCATTGGTCCATGACACCAAGATTTGGTCCTAAGTGATTTGATTAGCACCTTAAGAGGCCTTCAGGATGACAGAAGTGATTAAGCTTGAGTTAATGCCTAAAGTTTAGCTTAATTTGGTTTTATGTTCAGAATTAGGGTTGGGGCTTAACTTGGGCTTGGATCCAAATCAATTGAAGGCTCAATTTGGTCTAGAATAATGTCATGAAGAGTTTAAGAAATGAATTCCATGAAATTAAATTGGTCACATAATTTAATTTAGTGAAATTTGAAGTTTGTTCAATTTTAGGGCATTTGATTTAAGCTTAGGATTTGGGTTTGAAATTGGGTTCAATTGAGCTTGAATTTGGTTTAAATGGGATTTAGATATGAATAAATTTAATTTAGATTTAAAATTGGGAGGATTTTAAGTGTATTTGGTGAGAATTGGGGGTGATTTGAGGATTTTTGGTATTTATGGGTAATTTAGAAATTTTGGCCTATCTTGGTGAATTTAGGTGAAATTGGGATCATTGGGTGGTTAGGATTGATTTGGGAGAGGTTTGAAATGATTTTGGAAATTTTGGTAGATTTTTGTGCATGGGGGTGATGCACCTAAAATATATAGCATTTATGTACCCATTTTTATACTTATTTTTTAGGATATTGCGCTTTAATAGAAGATCTTTGTGTGTTTTTCTTTCAGGTACAATCAAATGGATGAAAAATGTCAAAAAGAGTGAAAAAGAATCGAATTTTGAGCAAAAATGAAGATAGTGTGCAAATGAAGCATCAAGAAAACAAAAAAGATCGCGCCTAAGTGCTACATACCTTGTGCTTTCGTGTCAGAGGTAGTTATTTGATAATTCAATGAATTTGGTCAAATTTTGAAGGGGTATTTGAAGCAACTCTTGGTGAAAACGTGGTTTATGGTTAATTAAAACAAAAATACATTCGAATGGCTATTGAAAGGAGGTGACTCGTGGAAAATTCATTGAACGTGGACACATTTTTTAAGGGACACCAAAGCACCTTTTGGAAAATTATAAAAGAAGACTTGGATTGAATGATGAGGGACTCTCAATTAGCCACCGTCCCCTCTCTTAGAGGCTTCTTTCTACCACTCTTATCATAGAATTAGGATACTTTTCGAGAGAAGAAAGGGAGGAGTTGTAGTATGTTAGTAGAGAGTATTGTAAGAGAAAGAAAGAGAAGAGATTCAAAGAAGCTTCAAGAGTTTGGTGGAGAGGAATTTGAGATAAGTTTTTATTTTTGTGACTACATTTGGTTTTAATTTAGACTTCTTGTGTATTTACATGATTTCTACTTTTAAACTTAAGTGTTGCTGTGTTTTTTTCATGAATTTTGAGCAGTTTTCTTTATTTTTTACTTAAAATGAAAAGAAATTAAGCATTGGATGGAAGTTGTGTGAAGTATTGATCTTTAATGTCGGAATAAGCTGTGATGATTAATCCTTGTACTTCATTTACTTCTTAATTTGACCAATTAAGATGTTAATATATGTTGTAAGAATATGTAAGATCTGAGATGGTATTGTCTAAGTCAACTAATGGTAAGAATCACATGAGATTGTATGGATGAGAATGTAATTCATTTGGTTGAGTGCAAATAAATAGGGAAATAAACTTTAAAGGGTGTAGAGTCAAAGGACTTTAGAGTGACAGACTAAATCCCCTAATTCGGTTTAATGTTTTAGGTCTTGATACGAGATGTTAGCCCCCAAGTGGAGGGAGAAGAGGGAACTTTAGAGTGAGAGCTATATATTCCCTACCTAGCCCATCTTCAGGATTATTCAAATTTTAAATTAGCCAATGTTCTTTATAGAATCTCTTGTAAGGGTAATGAATAATATTGTCCAATTTGGCACAACACAATTCCTATACTTGTTATTGATTCCTGATAAAGAAAAAGATATTTTATTTATATTGCTTTCATCTTACAAAAATCTAGTTAAATTTAGTTAGTTGTGTACTTTATTTTTAATTATTAAAAATTACCAAAAAGAATCAAACTTTCATTCTTTTTATAGCAACTATAGTTTGAGTAAGAATGTTTTTCAAAGTAGAGTTTGTTATCTAATTTCTTCTTAAAAATTTGTATTTCTCCATATGGGTTTGATATTCGGGGCTTAATAAAAAAGTCCTATATTACTTCACAATAATATGTATACTTGCGTATTATCCCAATATTTAAATATATTAATTGCTCTCTTATTTGCTTCAGAGTTAAGTTTTTGGCGTCATTGAAAAGAAAGAAATATAAATAAGGAAAATTGAGAATATAACCACACAAACTTCATAGTACAGTCATAAAAGTCGGGAGCAAGGGGCATTTTGGTAATTATGAGAAATTTTGGGATATCCTGGGAATTTTGAAGAAATTGGGGTATTTTGGGCAATTTGAATGGTTTCGAATGGTATGATATCATTTTTTTGTAGGAATTAACAATTTGGGCAATTTTTAGGAAAATTTTTTTGGGAAAATTTGAATGATTTCGAAGGGTGTTCCATGGGCATTTGCTGATTTTTGAAAAATTTAAGGGTAAAAGGCCAAAGATGGGTGTTTAGGTGGAAGGGAGGTAATTGAATATGATAACCATAGTGTTTCTTTTCTGGTGCCATGAAACCAAGGGAAAGCTCACTTTGGATTCAATATATGTTGATCCAGGCCACCCTAGCCAAAGGCTAAGAGCTTGGGGAGCACCCACATGAGTTTCCAAAAGAGTGGGGAAATGTCAAATATGACTAATTTTAGAGTTTTGGGAATGTGTGTGAGGGGTTTGAATATGTGTGTGTGTAGGTCTGACCGAGACCAAAACCAAGCCACCCAGGGCTAACCCTAAGATCTGACAATCCTATGGGGACTCTTCTTGAGCTCCCTCATGTTGGTTTCAACCTTCGAAGTGCTAGAGGCCAAAACTAAAGATGTGGAACTCCAAGAAGAGTAAAGAAAAGTTTATATTTTGTGATGGGGCAGGGTTCCATCACTAGTACTCTAGGATTGTCAACAAGAAAATCCTATGGCTACATCCTAGGCTTCTAAGAAAGAAAAACCATACGTCAACAGAAGTGAGGTCAATAATTGGTCGTAGTGGGGAGTTGTAGTCGCGTCAGTTGGCATTCAAGGTTGTTATAAGGAGCTACAATAATATTGAACCACATAAGCTATAGTTCATAGGAGGGAGTTATAATGTCAGCCACAAAGGCTGGAGTTGGGAGCTACATAAGCTATGAGTCATGTAGGTCATAGTTGGTCACATAAGTAATAGTGGGGAGTTGTAGTAGTGTTAGTTTGCCACGAAGGTTGTAGTAAGAGCTACAATTTTAGTGAACCACATAGTCTGTAGGACATAGTATGGAGATGTGAGGAGAACATTAGGAATCCAAAGAAAATCATCGTTTGTGGAATGCATTATTACACTGTCTCTAGTGTGCGTCGTTACATCGTCTTCGAGGTACATCAATGCACCAAATTTGGGGTGCGTTGTTGCACCATATTCAGAATGATGCACAGCTCCGTAGAATGCCTCATTACTCTGCAATGTTAGTTGTTACTTTGCACTATGCTTTGTTACTCCGCAATATACATCATGACTTTGCAAGGGGCATCATTGCAACGAGAAGAGGTCGACCAATGATAGTTGGTGAGCGATTTTCGATGGCGGTCAGCAGTTGCTGGAGTAGCAAGCATTGGTCTGGTCTTTGGTTTAAAACAGTTGGGNAAGCTTAGGATTTGGGTTTGAAATTGGGTTCAATTGAGCTTGAATTTGGTTTAAATGGGATTTAGATATGAAGAAATTCAATTTAGATTTAAAATTGGGAGGATTTGAAGTGTATTTGGTGAGAATTGGGGGTGATTTGAGGATTTTAGGCATTTATGGGTAATTTAGAAATTTTGGCCAATCTTAGTGAATTTAGGTGCAATTGGGATAATTGGGTGGTTAGGATTGATTTGGGAGAGGTTTGAAATGATTTTGGAAATTTTGGTAGATTTTTGTGTATGGGGGGTGATGCACCTAAAATATATAGCATTTATGTACCCATTTTTATACGTATTTTTTAGGATATTGCGCTTTAATGGAAGATCTTTGTGTGTTTTTCTTTCAGGTACAGTCAAATGGATGAAAAATGGCAAAAGGAGTGAAAAAGAATCAAATTTTGAGCAAAAATGAAGATAGCGTGCAAATGAACTATGGTGCTTAAGCGCCCATGACCGACAATTAAGCGTCAGGAAAAAAAGAAGGTCACGCCTAAGTGCTACATACCTTGTGCTTTCGTGCCAGAGGTAGTTATTTGATAATTCAATAAATTTGGACAAATTTTGAAGGGGTGTTTGAAGCAACTCTTGGTGAAAACGTGGTTTATGTTTAATTAAAACAAAAATACATTCAAATGGCTATTGAAAGGAGGCGACTCTTGGAAGATTCATTGAATGTGGACACATTTTTTAAGAGACACCAAAGCACCTTTTGGAAAATTATAAAAGAAGACTTGGATTGAATGATGAGGGACTCTCAATTAGCCACCGCCCCCTCTCTTAGAGGCTTCTTTCTACCACTCTTATCATAGAATTAGGATACTTTTAGAGAGAAGAAAGGGAGGAGTTGTAGTGTGTTAGTAGAGAGTATTGTAAGAGAAAGAAAGAGAAGAGATTCAAAGAAGCTTCAAGTTTTATTTTTGAGGAATTTAAGATAAGTTTTTATTTTTGTGACTAAATTTGGTTTTAATTTAGAGTTCTTGTGTATTTACATGATTTTTACTTTTGAACTTAAGTGTTGTTGTGTTTTTTTCATGAATTCTGAGCAGTTTTCTTTATTTTCTTACTTAGAATGAAAAGAAATTAAGCATTGGATGGAAGTTGTGTGAAGTATTGATCTTTAATGTCGGAATAAGTTGTGATGATTTAATCCTTGTACTTCATTTACTTCTTAATTTGACCAATTAAGATATTAATATATGTTGTGAGAACATGTAAGATCTGATATGGTATTGTCTAAGTCAACTAATGGTAAGAATCACATGAGTTTGTATGGATGAGAATGTAATTCATTTGGTTGAGTGCAAATAAATAGGGAAATAAACTTTAAAGGGTGTAGAGTCAAAGAACTTTAGAGTGACAGATTAAAGCCCCCAATTTGGTTTAATTTTTAGGTCGTGATACGAGATATTAGCCCCCAGATGGAGGGAGAAGAGGGAACTTTAGAGTGAGAGCTATATCTTCCCTACCTAGCCCATCTTCAGGATTATTCAAACTTTAAATTAGCCAATGTTCTTTATAGAATCTCTTGTAAGGACAATGAATAATATTGTCCAATTTGGCACAACACAATTTTAATACTTCTACAACAGAATTCTTATACTTGTTACTGATTTATAATAAAAAAAAGATATTTTATTTATATTGCTTTCATCTTACAAAAATCCAGTTAAATTTATTTAGTTGTTTACTTTATTTTCAATTATAAAAAATTACGAAAAAAGAATCAAACTTTCATTCTTATTATAACATCTATAGTTTGAGTAAGAATATTTTTCAAAGTAGAGTTTGTTATCTAATTTCTTCTTAAAAATTTGTATTTCTCCATATGGGTTTAATATTTGGGGCTTGATAAAAAAGTCATATACGTATACTTGTGTATACTTGCGTATTATTCCCATATTTAAATATATTAATTGCTCTCTTATTTGCTTCAGAGTTTAGTTTTTGGCGTCGTTGAAAAGAAAGAAATATAAATAAGGAAAATTGAGAATATAACCACACATACTTCATAATATAGTCATAAAAGTCGGGATCAAGGGGCATTTTGGTAATTATGATAAATTTTGGGATATTCTGGGAATTTTGAAGAAATTGGGGTATTTTGGGCAATTTGAATGGTTTCGAATGGTCTGATATCATTTTTGTGTAGGAATTAACAATTTGGGCAATTTTGGAAAAATTAAGGTTCCATGGGCATTTTGCTGATTTTTTTAAAATTTAAGGGTAAAAGGCCAAATATGGGTGTTTAGGTGGAATTGGAGGTTATTGAATATGATAACCACAGTGTTCCTCTTTTGGTGCCATGAGACCAAGGGAAAGCTCACTTTGGATCCAACATGTGTTGATCCAGACCACCCTAGCCAAAGGCTAAGAGCTTGGAGAACACCCACATGAGTTTCCAAAAGAGTAGGGAAATGTCAAATGTGACTAATTTTAGGGTTTTGGGAATGTGTGTGAGGGGTTTGAATATGAGTGTGTGTAGGTCTGACCGAGACCAAAACCAAGCCACCCAGGGCTAACCCTAAGATATGACAATCCTATGGGGACTCTCCTTGAGCTCCCTCATGTTGGTTTCAACCTTCGAAGTGCTAGAGGCCAAAACTAAAGATGTGGAACTCCAAAAAGAGTAAAGAAATGTTTATATTTTGTAATGGAGCAGGGTTCCATCACTAGTACTCTAGGATTGTCAACAAGAAAATTCTATGGCTACATCCTAGGCTTCTAAGAAAGAAAAACCATACGTCAACAAAAGTGAGGTCAATAATTGGTCGTAGTGGGGAGTTGTAGTAGCGTCAGTTGGCATTCAAGGTTGTTGTAAGGGGCTACAATAGTATTGAACCACATAAGCTATAGGTCATAGGAGGGAGTTATAATGTAGGCCACAAAGGCTGGAGTTGGGAGCTGCATAAGCTATGAGTCATGTAGGTCATAGTTGGTCACATAAGTAATAGTGGGGAATTGTAGTAGTGTCAGTTTGTCACGAAGGTTGTAGTAAGAGCTACAATTTTAGTGAACCACATAGTTTGTAGGACACAATATGGAGATGTGAGGAGAACATTAGGAATCCAGAGAAAGTCATCGTTTGTGGAATGCATTATTACACTATCTCTAGCGTGTGTCATTACATCGTCTTCGAGGTACATCAATGCACCAAATTTGGGGTGCGTTGTTGCACTATATTCAGAATGATGCACAGCTCCATAGAATGTTTCATTACTCTGTAATGTTAGTTGTTACTTTGCACTATGTTTTGTTACTCCGCAGTATACATCATGACTTTGCAAGGGGCATCATTGCAACAAGAAGAGGTCGGCCAATGGTAGTTGGTGAGCGGTTGTTGATGGCGGTCAGCAGTTGCGGGAGTAGGAAGCATTCGTCTGGTCTTTGGTTTAAAACAGTTGGAATTTAGCTCCTTCAAGGTCTTGCACCAAGTCCAGCTCTCCCTTCTCATGAAAGGAGTAGAGCTCTATTTACAGAGTCAGGGAACAACCTCTCTGAAAATATGGAAAGATTTTTTGTCACTCCATTGAATAGCTTGGTAATATTCTCTCTATTAGAAGGCATTTTTGGGACACTTGGATGCCTTAACATTGCCGGAATTGAGTGAACTTCGACTTGTTGGATTTGTCTCATCAAGACACATGATTTGATTATAACCTTATCAAATTTTTAATCAATTTGTCCTTTCAATTAGGTAATGAAAGCTTTCAAATGTTGTTTAATGGTTTGATCTGACTTGTATTTGACTAATTTTGGTGTTGTTGGTTCCATCTCATCGTGTTGTTCAGCTTGAGTGTAAATTTACCGAAACCAAACTTCTTGACGAGCTTTATTTTGAATTTAAATATTTCTTGTTAAAAAAAATGCAATGAGATTTGTGCTAATCACCTCAAGATTCATTCCAAGTGATAAATTTTGTCGAGTATTATTTTAATGTCAATATATCAATTTAGTTTTCAATTTTTTTTAAAGTAAGCTAATATAATCTCTTTGAAAAGATTATTTTAGCCCCTATTAAAATAATCTTGAATTAATTTAATTTTTCATTAAATTTAGAATTAAACTTCCCTATGTAATTAAATTAAAGATAATTCTAATGCTTTACTCACATGTGCAATTAAGACGCTGTCGTCTCTTTTTTTCTTGAATAGTTGTCTTCATTGGCATAGGCGGGCCCAAATCCACATCAGAATAGCTCAATAACTCACGCTAAAAATGCTTCCAGAAGTACTTGGTAAACACCAATAATTTTGATCTAAACTAAAATAATTTTTAATCTACTTTCTTTTGGGGCGTTTACACACATACTAAAACATTATTATCTATTAACTTATCTAACCTCCAAACTTTCATATTTATATTTATAACACCCAAAATTTTAACATCACATAAAATATATCATCATCGTTAACTTTTCAAAAGTAAAATATACGCTTTCATATGTAACTTTATGACATAAAAAATGTCATAGGTGTAAATATCAAACTCTAGATGTTAGATATGTGAATAAGAAAGAATTGTGCGGTATGTATGTAAATCTTTCAAGAGATTAAAGCTATGTCAAATAGCTAAGCTAATATGTTCAGATCTCTTGATTACAGAGAAAATGTTGGCTTTTAGCTTTCACACTTGAGAGTTTGTTATCATGGCTCTAACAATGATATAAAAGATAGTATTCCAAAGGATACATAAGAGAAAGATGGCTTTTGAAAGACTTTTACTTTAAGATCATAGTTATTTATTCAGAACCCTTTCTATAAAGAAGCTCTCCAAAAGATACTTAATAGAAAGATGACTTTTGAAAAAGTTAAGCTTAGGAACATATATTTAGAAGCTTTTTCATGTTTATAGACAATAATTTTGCTTAATTTAGTAGAGAACTATCCTTCAGAAAGTCATGGGCAAGTTTTCAAACTAGGCAAACAAAAAATGGAAGGAAAATGGTATTTATGACGAGAAAAATTTATTAATAATTGGATAAAGTTGTGCAAATANAAAAGATTATTTTAGCCCCTATTAAAATAATCTTGAATTAATTTAATTTTTCATTAAATTTAGAATTAAATTTCCCTATGTAAATAAATTAAAGATAATTCTAATGCTTCACTCACATGTGCAATTAAGACGTTGTCGTCTCTTTTGATCTTGAATAGTTGTCTTCATTGGCATAGGCGGGCCCAAATCCACATCAGAATTGCTCAATAACTCACGCTAAAAATGCTTCCAGAAGTACTTGGTAAACACCAATGATTTTGATCTAAACTAAAATAACTTTTAATCTACTTTCTTTTGGGGCGTTTACACACATACTAAACAATTATTATCTATTAACTTATCTAATCTCTAAACTTTCATATTTATATTTATAACACCCAAAATTTTAACATCACATAAAATATATCACCATCGTTAACTATTTAAAAGTAAAATATACGCTTTCATATATAAATTTATGACATCAAAAATGTCATAAGTGTAAATATCAAACTCTAGATTTTAGATATGTGAATAAGAAAGAATTGTGTGTTATGTATGTAAATCTTTCAAAACATTAAGCGCCCGTTTGGGGCAGCTTATAAGGCGGGCGGTATTTTCAAAATGCCATTGTACCGTTTAGTTCGCTCGTTTCGCCAGTTTATCCGAAACCGCGTTTGGGTTTTTACACGAAACGCAGACCGTGGGTCAACCCCAGGGCCCGCCCGTGGGCTGCGTTTCAAGATAAGCGGTTTATCCTGAAACGCACAAACTTCTCCGAACACACCCTAAAGCTATATCAAAAAGATAAGCTAATATCTTCGGATCTCTTGATTACAGAGAAAAGTTTGGCTTTTAGCTTTCGCACTTGAGAGTTTGTTATCATAGCTCTAAAATTGATATAAAAAATAGTATTCCAGAGGATACATAAGAGAAAGATGGCTTTTGAAAGACTTCCTATAAAGAAGCTCTCCAAAAGATACTTAATAGAAAGATGACTATTGAAAAAGTTTAGCTTAGGAACGCATGTTATTTATGTAGAAGCTTTTTTATGTTTATAGACAATAATCTAACTTAATTTAGTAATAAACTGTCCTTCAGAAGGTCATGAGGAAGTTTTCAAACTAGGCAAACAAAAAATGGAAAGAAAATGGTAATTATGACGAGAAACATTTATTAATAATTGGATAAAGTTGTGCAACTATGATATTTAAGAGAAATAAGATGAAATATTTACTAATAATAAGAGAAATATTTTGAAGTCATGAAAACAAGTATTCATAGAATTTGTTCATGCAATAATGTAATAGGTTCAATTTTGATCTATGGTGTGCTATGATCCAAATAATAGGAATTATAGCTAAAGATAGCAATAAATGACTTGAAATGACAATCAAATATGATCTTGACAAGTAAAATTTAGGCTTGGGTTGCCAAAACAATATAAGAGTAGTTAAATTTCAGTCTAAAATGTTCATCCATACACTATTTGATTTGAGTATATATTGACTCAAAAAATCTAAAATCAACCCCAAGATAGTAAATTTAATTTTTGAATTTAAATTTGTCATCTTTTTAACTAGTAAGCAATCAACTTTCACTTTAATGGATGGAAATAATTTGGTTGACAAGATTTTATTCATGTAAAAAATAAAACTATATGAATCATATAATAAACATGTTATACAAATCAGATTCATGTCAATCAGGTTTTCCTAGTCAAATTTTGGTCAAATATAATGTCCCGTGCAATAAATAGAATGGATCAAATAGTTTTGTGTTAGGCCAAACTCAAAACAAACTTCTTATCAAATTACACACCCCTAACTATTGTTTATCATTTTATTGGATCAAGTAGTAGATACAATTTATAGTGTTCATAGCTTAGCTTCTGTTATACTAAAAAAAGAACTTTAAGAATTAGTAACTTCAATGTAAGCTTCGAAAGAATGAGTGGGCACTTGATCTATTTCAGTTCATGGTCGTCAACATGGGAAGGTTNTATATATATATATATATATATATATATATATATATATATATATATATATAATTTTGAAAAACAATATTTTAATTTTTAAAAGTATGAGACTGAACTAATCTCATATATGTGATAGTTTAAATAAACGAGCACAACACTGCAAGTGATGTACCTATCATGGGGAAAATACACATTACTTGATAGTGAAACTCGATTAAATAAACTATAGGATTTATAATATTTTTTGGTCTGCGAAACTTTTTTATGTTGACCGACAAGTTCCCTATTTAATATAAAAAATTGAATAGGGTTTATATTAAGTTGGGTTCCAATGTTCCCTATAGAAGCAAGCCTCTATAGTTAATTAAATCTTAGGTGACCAAAGCTGCTTAAGAATACTCTTGATTTAGATTAGTGGTTCTGTCTTCAAGATTTTTAAAGCTTAAGTTTTCAAGATTGGACATTGGGATTCAAAAGGGAATGGGTCAAAGAGAAATAATTATTTTCAGGAATCCAAAGGAATGAAAGGTAGGAGATGTCACTGATCCGAAGGGAACCTCGGTGACTTCTTAAACTATCCTACTATTTGGCTTCATTTTTAAGAAAATGTTATTTAATATTTCATCTTGCGATTTTTATTATTTAGGGCTTACATTTACATGATCCTGATCATGCAAATAGCTAGAAAGATAAGAGCATTTACGTTATACTGAATGACAACCTCACAATACAGTTGTTCAAAGGGCTAAAGATGAGTTTAGGATTTATGTCATACTAGATGATACACAAAAAATATATGTATTTTTAGACCCATATTTTATACTCATTTTCGATGATATTGCGCTTTAATGGAAGGTATTTTTATGTTTTCTTATAGGTTGTTGATTTTCAGGACTTGAAGCAAAAAGGAAGCAAAAATGATGGAATTTGGAGTCGAAATAGAATTTTTGAAGAAATATTCAGCGCCAACAGCGCTACTTCGCGTTTTTGAAGAAATACTCAGCGCCAGTGCCGACGACGCAGACTTACAGAATGGCTGATGGATTTAACTGAGCGCCGACGACACCAAAAGTAGCACCAACGACGCCAGTTGACGGAGAGCAATAAGATTAAATACGGACACTAGCGCCAACGGTGCCAATGTTGGCTCAGACCCTGTTTCTAGAAGATTCGACGAATTTGGAAGCTTTTTGAAGGGTTTTTGGATGCACCTATTGGAGAACCAACTCTAGGCTCTATTTGGGGCCAAAATTGATCAGAAAAGGCACTCCTTTTCGCTCCTCTTCATTCTGACTTGCTCATTTTCACCACACCTCACCTCCATGCACTTTTTCCATCTTCATTCCACCCTTATTCAGGAGTCTATTAGTGATTTAATAGTTTAATAGTTTAATAGTTACTAATTTAAACTTTTCATTTTTTATAGTAGTTAATAATTTAGTTTTGATTGCATCTTACAGATTCAAAATTAGTGACAGTAACTTCGTTTTATTTCTGTGAATTTCCTAGTTAATTTATCATTTCAAATTTAAATCTTCCCCGTCGGATCGATATTCGGGGCATAAATAGAAAGTCATTTATTACTTGATAATGATACGTATACTTATGTAGAATCCCAACATTAATTGCTTAAATTTCTTAATAATAAATATTGTATCAAGCTTTTGGCACCGTTACATAGAGGAGTCAAACTTATATAAATTTTACACAACTATATTTTACCGGGATCAAGTTTTCGGCGTCGTTGTCGGGGAAGGTATCGGTAAATTAAATAGATTTGGTAAATTAGGAAATTTAGAGATAAAATATACAAAATATAAAAAGAATTATAAAATAAAAAATCCTAAAATAAATAACTATATATTTAAGCATATTTTTTTAGAAATTTTTATTTGCTTATCATATTTGTTTATGTGAAATATTGGAGTTGAAGGTTTAGTACCTTACGATTCAGAATTAGAATAAACTATTAGAAAAATTCAAAAATAACAAAAAGAAATTAAAAACCTAAACAAAATGACAAATAATTTAGATAATCAAATAAATGAAAATAAAAAAAGACCTTTAAAAGATTATTCTAATCCGACAACAGATGAATTTCACTTGACTATTCAAAACCCTGATGTTGTTGCAAATTCATTTGAGCTTAAACCTGCTATTATCCAAATGATACAAAATAATCAGTTTGGAGGAACACCTACTGAAGACCCTAACTTACATCTTGCTAGTTTTCTTGAAATTTGTGCTACTTTTAAATATGACGGAGTGTCTAATGATGTTGTTAGGCTTAGAATTTTTCCTTTTTCATTAAGGGATAAGGCCAAGCTTGGTTAAATTCATTAGCACATGGATCTATCAGAACTTGGGGAGAACTATTACAAAAATTCTTGGCTAAATATTTTCTACCCTCGAAATACGGCTAAACTTAGAAATGATATTACATCTTTTTGTCAGTTTGAAGGGGAATCAATATATGAAGCCTGGGAAAAATTTAAGATCTTCTTACGAAGTGTCAAATGATATTACATCTTTTTGTCAGTTTGAAGGGGAATTGATATATGAAGCCTGGGAAAGATATAAAGTTCTTCTTAGAAAATGTCCACACCATGCTTTACCAGATAATAATTCAAACATTTTACAATAAATTAGTGAGACCACTTGGATCTATTTTAGATACTATTGCAAGTGAATCACTAATGTCAAAACCTTTTGATGAAGCATATTCTTTAATCAAAGAAATGACTACTAACAATTTTCAATGGCCCTCTGAAAGGGTAAATCCTAAGAGAGTAGCTAGTAATCATAATTCTGACACAATGTCTATTTTAGCATCTCAAATTGTTGTTATTTTGAAAAAGATTCATCAAATTGGAGTGAACTATTCTCAAATACCCTCAGTATTAGAGGAAAATTCACCAGGGCAGATAATTGATACTCAAACATCTTATGAAACTTTAAATGCTATAAATAATCGAAATAACAATCCATGTTCTAATTATTATAACCCTGGATGGAAAAATCACTCTAATTTTAGTTGGAATAATTATAATAATTTGGTGAATCCCTCCGAAAATTTAAACAACTAAGGAAATTCTAATTTTCGACTTAATTATCCTCCTTGATTTAACTCTAACCCTAACCCACAAGTTAAGGAAAAGAAGTTGACAATGGAGAAAGTAATGTTGAACATGGGAAATCAAATACATAAGCAAGGGGCTGCTATTAGAAATATTGAAAATCAATTATTGTTACTGCACTCAGTGACAGACCTTCTAAAATTCTTCCAAGTACTGTGGAATTTAATCCAAAAGATCAAAATAAGGAGCAAGTTAAAACTATTCAATTACGAAGTGGAAAAGAAGTTGAAACAAGGATCCAAAGAGAAATTGAAGTTGATGAAGAGAACAAAGAAATGGAAAGTGACCAAAATGAAAATGAACAAACACAAGTTCCCTTAGAAAAACCATTACCTCTGTTTCCTCAAAGACTGAAGCAGAAGATTAAAGATAAATATTTTATAAAATTTTTTGAAATCCTTAAGAAATTAATGATAAACATTCCTTTCGTTGAAGCTTTAGAGCAGATGTAAGTTATGCGAAATTTATAAAGACGATAAATATTCCTTTTATTGAAGCTTTGGAGCAAATGCCAAGTTATGTGAAATTTATGAAGGATGTACTAAATAAGAAAAGGAAGTTTACAGATCATGAGACCGTTGCACTCAGTGAAGAGTGTAGTGTTATTATTCAGAAAAAGCTTTCTAAAAAATTAAAAGATCCTGGTAGTTTTACTATACCTTGTGTCATTGGTGAAAAGTTTTTTGGAAAAGCTTTATGTGATTTAGGAGCGAGTATCAATCTTATGCCTCTGTCGATCTTTAAACATTTAGATTTGGGAGTGATTTCCCCTACTATTGTAACTCTTCAATTAGCCGATCGATCAATAACTTATCCAAAAGGAGTTATAGAAGATGTATTAGTAAAAGTGGATAAATTTATTTTTCCTGTAAACTATATAGTATTAGATATGAAGGAAGATAAAGATATTCCTATTATTTTAAGGAGACCATTTCTTGCAACAGGGAGAGCTGTGATAGATGTGCAAAAAAGAGAATTAATAATGAGGGTTAATGATTAAGAAGTAAAATTTAATATTGCAAAGGCTATAAAATATCCTGCAATAGAAATAGAGAATGAATGTTTCAGGATGGAAGTAACTGATTATCTGAGTAATTAACAATTTAAGGAAGAGTTTGAAGACAAATTAAAGAAAGGAGAATTTTTTTAAAAGAAGGACGAAATGATAGAAGAAGATTTTGATTATATTCAGGACAAATTTTAAACGTTACATTTGATAAAAAATGATAATAAAAATCTTATTCCTTCAAGTATTAAACCACCTAAACTTGAACTGAAGATATTACCTACCCATTTAAAATATATATTTTTAGGAGAGTCATTTACATTGCCTATAATTGTATCTTCTGAATTAACTAAAATTCAAGAACAAAAATTAATAGAAAATTTCAAAAGATATAAAAAGGCTTTTGTATGGACTTTTGCAGATATTAAAGGAATTAGTCCTTCTATTTGTATGGATCGAATTCTATTAGATGAACAATACGAACCTAAAGCTGATCCTCAGAGGAGATTAAACCCAATAATGAAAGAAGTTGTTAAAAAATAAATTTTAAAATGGTTAGATTTTGGAATTATATATCATATTTTAGACAAAGCTTGGGTAAGTCCAATTCACTGTGTTCCGAAGAAAGGAGGAGTGACCATTACAAAAAAATGAGAAAAATGAATTAATTCCAATAAGACAAGTTACCAGTTGGCGACTTTGTAATTATTATAGAAAATTAAATATGGCCACCAGAAAAGATCACTTTCCTTTACCCTTTCTAAACCAAATGTTGGACAGATTGGCTGGAAATAAATATTATTGTTTTTTAGATGGATATACCGGGTATTATCAAATTCCAATTGCTCCACAGGATCAAGCATTTACAAGCCCATATGGAACATTTACTTTTCGTAGAATGTATTTTGGACTATGCAATGCACCTGCAACATTTCAAAGATGTATGATTTCTATTTTTAGCAATTTTATTGAACATGGAATGTAAGTGTTTATGGATGATTTTTATGTATTCAAAACTTCGTTTGAATTATGTTTGAATAATTTAGAAAAAGTTTTGGATGTATGTGAATGAATCAACCTAGTACTAAATTGGGAAAATTTTCAATTTATGGTTGCAGGAGGTATTGTACTTGGGCATAAAATTTCTGAAAATGCCATGAAAGTAGATCCTGCAAAAATTCAAGTTATTGAAAAATTACCACCTCCTAATAATGTTAGAGGGATAAGAAGCTTTCTAGGACATGTTGGTTTCTACAGGCGCTACATAAAAAACTTTTCGAAAATAACTAATTCATTATGCCAACTTTTGAAAAATATACGAAATTTGATTTTAACAAGGAATGCATAAAATCGTTTGAATTATTGAAAGAAAAATTAATCACTGCACCTATAATAGTTCCACCTGATTGGGTAAAACCATTTGAAATAATGTGTGATGCTAGTGATTATGCTATTGGGGTTGTTTTAGGACAAAGGCTCAACAAAGTTTTTAAAGTAATATATTATGCTAGTAAAACTGTGAATGATGCTCAAATTAACTACATACTACTGAAAGAGAGTTATTAGCTATTATTTTTTCCTTTGATAAATTTAAACCTTACTTAATTGGAACTAAATGTACAGTGCATACAGATCATTCTACTATTAAATACTTGATGCAAAAGAATGATGCTAAACCAAGATTAATTAAATGAATACTTCTTTTGCAAGAGTTTGATTTTACCCTAGTTGATAGAAAGGGAAATGATAATCAAATAGCTGATCATTGTCTAGACTTGAAAGAGAAATATTAACTAATTTTGCAAATGAAATTTTAGAAAATTTCCTTGATGAACAATTATATAGTATTGATGAAATGAATATACCTTAGTATGCTAATATAGTAAATTTTATTGTAAGTGATATCTTACCACCATCGACAACTAAAGAAATTCATTTATGATTCAAAATTCTATTTTACTCATATTTATATAAACAATGTAAAGATCTAATTATTAGAAGATGTGTGTCTTATGAGGAAACTCAATGATAATTGAAAGATGTCATGATTCTGAATTTGGAGAACATTTTGAAACAAATAGAACTGCATATAAGATTTTGCAAGCTGAATTTTATTGGCCTACTCTTTTTAGAGATGTTAATGAATATATTAAAACATGTGATTGATCTCAACGAGTAGGAAATATATCTAGGAGAAATGAAATGCCTTTAAATTACACATTAGAAGTTGAAATTTTTTATGTGTAGGGTTTAGATTTTATGGGACCATCTATACCTTCATTTGGAAATTTATATATATTACTTGTTGTTGATTATATGTTCAAATGGATTGAAGCTATTAATGTACCTAAATGTAATGCTCAGAGTGTTTCTAAATTTTTAAATAAAAATATTTTTACATGATATGGAATGCCGAGAGTAATTATTACTAATGGAGGATCTCATTTTTAGGAATAAGAGAATCGAAAAATTAATTAAGAAATATGATATTATGCATAGATTCTCTACTGCTTATCATCCTCAGACTAGCGGTCTAGCCGAGATATCAAATCTCAAAATTAAATGAATTTTAAAAAAATTGTAAATCTTTATAAATTGTATTGGTCTGCTAGATTAGATACTGCATTATGGGCATACAAAACTGCTTATAAGACTCCTATAGGAATGTCCTCATATAGACTTATTTTTGGAAAAACATGCTACTTACTAGTAGAATTGGAGCATAAAGTATTTTGGGCTATTAAGGAGTTTAATTTTAATCTAAAAGATGCTGGTGAGAAAATATTATTGAAATTCAATGAACTTGAGGAGATTAGAAATGAAGCATATGATAATGCAAAAATCTATAAAGAGAAAATGAAAAATGGCATGATCGGAAGATTATTAAAAAGAAGTTTGAACTTGGGCAAGAAGTTTTATTATATAATGTAAGATTAAGATTATTTACAGGAAAACTGAAATCCAAATGGTTATGACCATTTAAAATGATTACNAAAGCAATATTTTAATTTTTAAAAGTATGAGACCGAACTGATCTCATATATGTGATAGTTTAAATAAACGAGTATAACACTGCAAGTGATGTACCTATCATGGGGAATATACATATTACTTGATAGTGAAACTCGATTAAATAAACTATAGGATTTATAATATTTTTGGGTCTGTGAAACTTTTTTATGTTGACCGACAACTTCTCCTATTTAATATAAAAAATTGAATAGGGTTTATATTAAGCTGGGTTCCAATGTTCCCTATAGAAGCAAGCCCCTATAGTTAATTAAATCTTAAGTGACTAAAGCCACTTAAGAATACTCTCGATTCAGATTAGTGGTTTTGTCTTCAAGAATTTCAAAGCTTAAGTTTTCAAGATTGGACATTGGGATTCAAAAGGGAATGGGTCAAAAAAGAAACAGTTATTTTCAGGAATCCAAATGAATGAAAGGTAAGACATGTCACTGATCCGAGGGGAACCTCGGTGACTTCTTAAGCTATCCTACTATTTGGCTTCATTTTTAATAAAATGTTATTTAATATTTCATCTTGCCATTTTTATTATGTAGGGCTTACGTTTACATGATCCTGATCATGCAAATAGCTAGAAAGATATTAGCATTTATGTCGTACTGAACGACAACCTCGGAGCCTAAAACAAGTTAGGGCTTAAATTACACAACACGGTTGTGCAAAGGGCTGAAGATGAGTTGAGGATTTATGTCGTACTAGATGATACACCAAAATTATATGTATTTTTAGACCCATATTTTATACTCATTTTCGGTGATATTGCGCATTAATGGAAGGTATTTTTATGTTTTATTATTGGTTGCTGATTTCCAGGACTTGAAGCAAAAAGGAAGCAAAAAGGATGGAATTTGGTGTTAAAATGACATTTTTGAAGAAATACTCAGCGCCAACGGCGCTACTTCACGTTTTTTAAGAAATACTCTACACCAACGCCGATTGTGAAGACTTACAGAATGACTGATGGATTTTACTCAGCACCAAAAGCAGCGCCAACGATGTCATTTAACAGAGAGCAGTGAAATTAAATACGAGACACTGGCGCCGACGGCGCCAATGTTGGTTCAGACTCTGTTTCTAGAAGATTCGACGAATTTGGAAGCTTTTTGAAGGGTTTTTGGATGCACCTATTGGAGAACCGACTCTATGCTCTATTTGGGGCCAAAATTGATCAGAAAAGGCACTCCTTTTCGCTCCTCTTCATTCCAACTTACTCGTTTTCACCACACCTCGCCTCCATACACTTTTTCCATCTTCATTCCACCATTATTCAGGAGTTTATTAGTGATTTACCTTTAAGATTTTAGAGTTTTGTGGTGAGATTAAGTGTAAATTCTCTCTAAGAGTGTTGGAGAAAGAGAAAAGTGAGAGATTTTATCTTCCTAAATTTCCTAGGAGAGGCTACAAGGGATTTGCTTTGATAAAGAGTTTCAGATAAGTGTTGTATGAACTTTCTTTTATATATGATATTTGTGTTTTGTCTTATTTTTCTCATGAAGTTTGAGTATTTTTCTTTATCTTTCTCCTTACTCTGAGATATGATAAAATGAAGAGATAATATGGGTGTGCCAATATTAAAATATAAAATAAATTGAGATGTTTTTTCAAATCCGAACTTAATTTACTTTTTGATCTGGCTAATTGAATTCTTAAAATATGCTGTGAAACATATGATCCGGGAAATGGAGTATGAGTTCTACAATAAAGTGAGGATCACATTTGATTCCATTAAGGAATATTTCGTTCATGGAATTTAGTGCAAATAAATAGGGAAATATACATTGATTGGGTGTAGAATTAGAGATTTTAGGGTGACAGACTAAAATCCCCAATTCGGTCTTAGTGTTTAAAAACTAAACCGAGAGCTCTAGAGTGGGAGCCGGCATCCTCCTAGCCTTGCCACATATTTAGAGACTAAACCTGAGATTAGCCAATAATTTTCTATAACACTATATCAAGGTAGAGAATTAAAACTGCTCCTATTTGGCATAATACATATTAAAACTATTTATCGCATCTTATTTTACCAAAATCTCATTGTAGTGGGAAAGATGTTTTTTCACATAAGAAATCTTCATCACATAAATATAATTTAATAGTTTAATAGTTACTGTTTAAACTTTGCATTTCAGTTTTGATAGTAGCTAATAATTTAGTTTAGATTGCATCTTACACATTCAAAATTAGTGATAGTAACTTCGTTTGATTTTTGTGAATTTCCTAGTTACTTTATCATTTCAAATTTAAATCTTCCCCATGGGATCGATATTTGGGGCATAAATAGAAAGTCATTTATTACTTGATAACGATACGTATACTTACGTAAAATCCCAACATTAATTGCTTAAATTTCTTAATAATAAATATTGCATCAAGCTTTTGGCACCGTTACATAGAAGAGGCAAACTTATATAAATTTTACACAGCTATATTTTACCGAAATCAACTTTTTGGCGACGTTGTCAGGGAAGGTAACAGTAAATTAAATAGATTTGATAAATTAGAAAATTTAGAGATAAAATATACAAAATATAAAAAAATTATAAAATAAAAAATCCAAAAATAAATAACTATATATTTAAGCGTATTTTTTTTAGAAATTTTTCTTTGTTTAACATATTTGTTTATGCGAAATATTGTATCTGAATGTTTAGTACTTTACGATTTAGAATTAGAACGTACTATTAGAAAAATTTAAAGACAACAAAAAGAAATTAAAAACTTAAACAAAATGACGAATAATTTAGATAATTAAATAAATGAAAATCAACAAAGACTTTTAAAAGATTATGTTAATCTGATAGCAGAAGAATTTCACTTGACTATTCAAAACCCTGATGTTGCTACTAATTCATTTGAACTTAACCTGTTATTATCCAAATGGTACAAAATAATCAGTTTGGAGGAACACCTACTGAAGATCCTAACTTACATCTTGCTAGTTTCCTTGAAATTTATACTACTTTTAAATATGACGGAGTGTCTAATGATGTTGTTAGGCTTAGTCTTTTTTCTTTTTCATTAAGGGATAAGGCCAAAGTTTGGTTAAATTCATTAGCACCTGGATCTATCAGAAGTTGGCGAGAACTATTACAAAAATTTTTGGCTAAATATTTTCCACCCTCGAAAACCGCTAAGCATAGAAATGATATTACATCTTTTTGTCAGTTTGAAGGGGAATTGATATATGAAGCCTGGGAAAGATATAAAATTCTTCTTAAAAAATGTTCACACCATGCTTTACCAGATTGGTTAATAATTCAAACATTTTACAATGGATTAGTGAGACCATTTAGATCTATTATAGATGTTGCTGCAGGTAGATCACTAATGTCAAAACCTTTTGATGAAGCATACTCTTTAATCGAAGAAATGGCTACTAATAATTTTCAATGGCCCTCTGAAAGGGTAAATCCTAAGAGAGTAGCTAGTATTCATGATTCTGAGACAATGTCTATTTTAACATCTCAAATTGCTGCTATTTCGAAAAAGATTTATCAAATTGGAGTGAACTATTCTCAAATACCCCCAATATTAGAGGAAAATTCACTAGGGCAGATAATTGATACTCAAACATCTTATGAAACTTTAAATGTTATAAATAATAGAAAAAACAATCCCTATTCTAATTATTATAACCCTATATGGAAAAATCATCTTAATTTTAGTTGAAATAATTATAATAATTCGGTGAATCTCTTCGAAAATTTAAACAACCAAGGAAATTCTAATTTCTGACCTTATTATCCTCTAGGATTTAACTCTAACCCTAACCCATAAGTTAAGGAAAAGAAGTTGACAATGGAGGAAGTAATGTTGAACATGAGAAATCAAATACAGAATCAAGGGGCTGCTATTAGAAATATTGAAAATCAATTATTGCTACTACACTCAGTGACAGACCTTCTAGAATTCTTTTGAATACGGTGGAAGTTAATCCAAAAGATCAAAATAAGGAGCAAATTAAAGTTATTCAATTACAAAGTGGAAAAGAAGTTGAAACAAGGATCCGAAGAGAAGGAAGAAATGGAAAGTGACCAAAATGAAAATGAACAAACACAAGTTCCCTTAGAAAAATCATTACAGCTGTTTCCTCAAAGACTAAAGTAGAAGAATAAAGATAAATAATTTACAAAATTTTTGAAAATCTTTAAGAAATTAATGATAAATATTCCTTTCGTTGAAGCTTTAGAGCGGATGCCAAGTTATGTGAAATTTATGAAGGATATACTAAACAAGAAAATGAAGTTTACATATGAGATCATTGCACTCAGTGAAGAGTGTAGTGCTATTATTCAGAAAAACTTTTTGAAAAATTAAAAGATCCTGGTAGTTTTACTATACCTTGTGTTATTGGTGAAAAGCTTTTTGGAAAAACATTATGTGATTTAGGAGAGAGTATTAATCTTATTCCTCTATCGATCTTTAAACGTTTAGATTTTGGAGAGATTTTCCCTAATACTGTAACTCTTCAGTTATCTGATCGATCAATGACTTATCCAAAAGGATTTATAGAAGATGTATTAGTAAAAGTGGATAAATTTATTTTCCCTGTAAACTATATAGTATTAGATATGGAGGAAGATAAAGAAATTCCTATTATTTAAGGGAGACCATTTTTTGCAACAGGGAGAGCTGTGATAGATGTGCAAAAAGGATAATTAATAATGAGGGTTAATGATCAAGAAGTAAAATTTAATATTGTAAAGGCTCTAAAATATCCTGCAATAAAAATAGACAATGAATGTTTCAGCATGGGAGTAACTGATTATCTGAGTAATGAACAATTTAAGGAAGAGTTTGAAGATAAATTAAAGAAAGGAGAATTTTTTTAAAGAAGGACGAAATGATAGAAGAAGATTTTAATTATGTTCAGGACAAATTTTAAACGTTAGATTTGATAAAAAATGATAATAAAAATCTTATTCCTTCAAGTATTAAACCACTTAAACTTGAACTGAAGATATTACCTGCACATTTAAAATATGTATTTTTAGGAGAGTCATTTACATTGCCTCTAATTTTATCTTCTGAATTAACTAAAATTCAAGAACAAAAATTAATAAAAATGTTCAAAAGATATAAAAAGGCTTTTGGATGGACTTTAGCAGATATTAAAAGAATTAGTCCTTTTATTTGTATGCATAGAATTATATTAGATGAACATTACGAACCTAAAGCTGATCCTCAGAGGAGATTAAACCAAATAATAAAAGAAGTTGTTAAAAAAGAAATTTTAAAATGGTTAGATTTTGGAATTATATATCATATTTGAGACAGTGCTTGGGTAAATCCAATTCACTGTGTTCCGAAGAAAGGATGAGTGACCGTTACAGAAAATGAGAAAAAGGAATTAATTTCAATAAGATAAGTTACTGGTTGGCGAATTTGTATTTACTATAGAAAATTAAATATGGCCACCAGAAAAATATCACTTTCCTTTACCCTTTCTAAACCAAATATTGGATAGATTGGCTGGAAATAAATATTATTGCTTTTTAGATGGATATACCGAGTATTATCAAATTTCAATTGCTCCAGAAGATCAAGAGAAAACAGCATTTACAAGCCCATATGGAACATTTGCTTTTCGTGTAATGTCTTTTGGACTATGTAATGCACCTGCAACATTTCAAAGATGTATGATGTCTATTTTTAGCAATTTTATTGAACAAGGAATGGAAGTGTTTATGGATGATTTTTCTGTATTTTAAACTTCATTTGAATTATGTTTGAATAATTTAGAAAATGTTTTGGAAGTATGTGAAAGAATCAACCTAGCATTAAATTGAGAAAATTTTCAATTTATGGTTGCAGGAGGTATTGTACTTGGGCATAAAATTTCTGAAAATGGCATGGAAGTAGATCCTGCAAAAATTCAAGTTATTGAAAAATTACCACCTCCTACTAATGTTAGAGGGATAAGAAGCTTTCTAGGACATGTTGGTTTCTACAGGCGCTACATAAAAAACTTTTTAAAAATAACTAAGTAATTATGCCAACTTTAAAAAAAGATATGAAATTTGATTTTAACAAGGAATGCATAAAAGCATTTGAATTGTTGAAAGAAAAAGTAATCACTGCACCTATAATAGTTACATATGACTAGTGATTATACTATTGGGGCTGTTTTAGGACAAAGGCACAACAAAGTTTTTAAAGTAATATATTATGCTATTAAAACTCTGAATGATGCTCAAATTAACTACGCTACTACTAAAAGAGAATTATTAGCTATTGTTTTTACTTTTGATAAATTTAGACCTTACTTAATTTGAACTAAATGTACAGTGCATACAGATCATTCTGCTATTAAATACTTGATGCAAAAGAAGGATGCTAAACCAAGATTTACTAGATGGATACTTCTTTTGCAAGAGTTTAATTTTACCGTAGCTGATAGAAAGGGAAATGATAATCAAATAGCTGATCATTTATCTAGACTTGAAAGAGAAATATTAACTAATTTTGTAAATGAAATTTTAGAAAATTTCCTTGATGAACAATTATATAGTATTGATGAAATGAATATACCTGAGTATGTTGTATAATAAATTTTATTGTAAGTGATATCTTACCATCTGATATTAAAAATTCACAACTAAAGAAATTCATTTATGATTCAAAATTCTATTTTTGGGATGACCCATATTTATATAAATAATGTAAAGATCTAATTATTAGAAGATGTGTGCCATATGAGGAAACTCAATAGATAATTGAAAGATGTCATGATTTTAAATTTGAAAGACATTTTGGAACAAATAGAACTGCATATAAGATTTTCCAAGCCGGATTTTATTGGCCTACTCTTTTTAAAGATGTTAATGAATATATTAAAGCATGTGATCGATGTCAACTAGTAGGAATATATCTAGGAGAAATGAAATGTCTCTAAATTACACATTAGAAGTTAAAATTTTTTATGTGTGGGGTTTAGATTTTATAGGACCATTTATGCCTTCATTTAGAAATTTATATATATTACTTGTTGTTGATTATATGTTCAAATGGATTGAAGTTATTATTGTACCCAGATGTGATGCTCTGAGTGTTTCTAAATTTTTAATTAAAAATATTTTTACATGATATGGAATGCCGAGAGTAATTATTACTAATGGAGGATCTTATTTTAAAAATAAGAGAATCAAAAAATTGATTAAGAAATATGATATTATGCATAGATTCTCTATTGCTTATCATCCTCAGACTAGCGGTCTAACAGAGATATCAAATCGTGAAATTAAACAAATTTTAGAAAAAAATTATAAATCCTTATAAATTAGATTGGTCTGCTAGATTATATACTGCATTATGGGCATACAGAACTGCTTATAAGACTCCTATAGGAATGCCCCCATATAGACTTATTTTTGGAAAAACATGCCACTTACCAGTAGAATTGGAGCATAAAGCATTTTGGGCTACTAAAGAATTTAATTTTAATCTAAAAGATGCTGGTGAGAAAAGATTATTGCAACTCAATGAACTTGAGGAGATTAGAAATGAAGCATATGATAATGCAAAAATCTATAAAGAGAAAATGAAAATATGGCATGATCAGAAGATTATTAAAAAGAAGTTTGAACCTGGGCAAGAAGTTTTATTATATAATATAAGATTGAGATCATTTCCAGGAAAACCGAAATCCAAATGGTTAGGACCATTTAAAATGATTAAAGTCTATCATTATGGAATTGTTGTTATTAAAGATCCTAACACTGTAAAGATATTTAAAGTTAATGGGCATCGATTGAAACATTATTATGAAGGGCATACACCACAATTTAAAGAAGCTTTAATGTTAAGTCAACCCAACTAATCAAATGGTACGTCGGGCTGATGACGTTAAATCAAGCGTTTCATGAGAGGCAACCCATTTAAAAAATATATATCTATGTAATACTATTTTGTTTGATAAGTGTTTTATATTAGGACATAAAAATCCTACACAATTTTGTATAATATAAATTAAGACAAATATTGGTATTGGAGGAAAATTTAAAATCAAATTAAACAAAAAAAGAAAAGTCGCGATTTTGGCCACTGGCACCGACGACACCCGCTAACTTGACCATAGCACCAACAACGCCATCGAAAGCGCTGACGACAGTTTTAACGGTTTAGGATGAATTTTGGAGGACTTTGGCGGGATTTTGCTCTGTGATAACCACCGAGAGGTGTTTTTAAAGTCCTAAAAACTGCCTTGGATGACTAGAAACTCCCTATTTTTGAATTCCATGACTTCCAGTTCCAAAAATAATTTCAGGTATTGAGTTTTTAATAGAAGAAATTTTATCAGTTTTGACGCGTAGAGATTATACAACAAAGTTATTACAAAGTAGAAGAAGACGATGATTGGTGATATGTTAGTTTGATCTTTCTTTTAGTTTGTGTTTGATTGAACTTTGTTATTTTGTTGTTTGTTTTATTATATTGTTAAGACGGTTTGTTGTTAGATACTGAGACTATTTTATTTTAGATATTAAGTTGTGAACTGTAGAATTGTAAAACTGTTTGTTATTTGAAATTCAGTTTAGTTCTGTTGTTAGTTTTAGTATTTTGTTAAATGTATTGTAATTAACTCTTTCTTAGCAGATTTTATATGCATTCTGTGTGATTTAATGTTTTAAATCTTGTAGTTTTTCATATTAGCACCTGCAATATTTCAGAGTTATGTTTCAAAAATCAGAACCTTCAACAGGTAAGTCTTTTCTTTATGTATTTAACGTTTTCTTTCACCCTATTTTTTCAATTCTTTATGCTAAATCTTTTAAAAATTTAAGTTGGGGGTGGGGGGAGAAAAATTCCTTTTTAAAGAAAGAAACTTAATTTTATTTGTCCTCACATAGCTATATTTTCAAAATTTTTAAATTTAACATGACATTTGGTATTAGAGTTTAACTTTAGATAACTATATTTATGTTTCTAATTATATAGTAAACTTAAGTAAAATCTTTCAATAATGAAGGTTAATTTTAGAGAGTAAGATACTTCGTATAAGAGAATAAGACTATGTTTTTCTATTTTAAGTAATGAAATTTGTATTTTTGAAGTATTAAAAATCTTAAAGATTCATGTAAGAAGAAAAGAATTAAACTTTATGAAATCTTTAAGCTAATATAATTTTGTTAAGTAAAGAAATGTGAAAAGTTTTTTACTTTAAGAAGAGGATAGTGAAGTTCAAAATCATTAAAGGCTATCCAGATATAGTAATACTCATATAAAAAAAATAGAGAAAAAAAAAAAAGAAAAGAAAATAGATTGAAAAGGATCCTGAAAAGAAAAGAAAAGAAAAAGATAATATATGGAGAAGCTTGAGGAGATGCCTAATTAAAAATTGGTTTCACTTGAATCAACTTAAAGAAGAAGACTTAACTATATTTTCTAAACTTATATTTGAGTATTAACTTATTTAATATTAAAGTTTCATGAAGTTCTTTTTCATTTGAATACTCTAAGTGACTTTAATATGACAATTTGCATTTTTTCTTGAAAAGAATAGAGAATCAGAAATCTTAGACTTGACTGCTGGATATTCTTATACATTTAATATTAACTGGAGTTATTTTGAATTTTTCTTAAGTTATGTTATTGTATTTAGTGAACTAAAATATGGAAATCTAGAAGTTAAATTCCTTACCATAAGTCAAATTTTTATGTAGTAGAGGAATTACTTGAGAACAAGTAACATGTAAGTTTGGGGGATTTTAATACACCAAAAATATATGTATTTTTAGACTCATATTTTATACTCATTTTTGGTGATATTACGCTCTAATGGAAGGTATTTTTATGTTTTCTTACATGTTATTGATTTTGAGGACTTAAAGCAAAAAGGAAGAAAAAATGATGGAATTTAGAGTTAAAATGGCGTTTTTGAAGAAATACTCAGCGCTGTCAGCGACGGTGCCAGAAGCAGCACCGACGGAGCATACTTATAGAACGGCTGATGGATTTTACTCTGTGCCGATGGCGCTATTTGACAGAGAGCAGCAAAATTAAATACGGGACACTGGCGCCGATAGCGCCAGAATGGGCGTCGACAGTGCCAATGTTGGTTCAGACCATGTTTCCAGAAGATTCGACGAATTTGAACGCTTTTTGAAGGGTTTTTGGATGCACCCATTGGAGAACTGACTCTAGGCTCTATTTGGGGCCGAAATTGATCAGAAAAGGCGCTACTTTTCACTCCTCTTCATTCTGACTTGCTCATTTTTGCCACACCTCGCCTTCATACACTTTTTCCATCTTCATTCCACCACCATTCAGGAGCCTATTAGTGATTTATCTTTAAGAGTTTAGAGTTTTGTGGTGAGATTAAGTGTGAATTCTTCTCTAAGAGTGTTGGAGAATGAGAAAAGTGAGATATTTCTTCTTCCCACATTTCCTAGGAGAGGCTACAAGAGATTTGCTTTAGAAAAGTGTTTCAGATAAGTGTTGTTTATTTATTAGTGTTGCATGAACTTTCTTTTATATATAAAATTTGTGTTTTGTCGTATCATTCTCATGAAGTCTAAGTAATTTTCTTTATCTTTCTCCCAACTTTGAGATATGATAAAATGAAGAGATAATATCGGTGTGACAATATTAAAATATAAAATTCCGAACTTAATTTACTTTTCGATCTGGCCAATTGAATTGTTAAAATGTGTTGTGAAACATAAGATCCGAGAAATGGAGTATGAGTTCTACAATTGAGTGAGGATCACATTTGATTCCATGAAGGAGTATTTCATTCATGGAATTAAGTGCAAATAAATAGGAAAATATATATTGATTGCGTGTAGAATTGAAGATTTTAAGGTGACAGACTAAAATCTCCAATTCGGTCTTAGTGTTTAAGAACTAAAGCAAGAGTTAGCCTTCAGATGAAGGGAAATGGGAGCTCTGGAGTGGGAGCCAGTATCCTCTTAGCCTAGCCACAGATTTAGAGACTAAACCTCGGATTAGCCAATGATTTTTTATAACACTGGGTAGAGAATTAAAACTGTCTATTTTTGGCACAATACATATTAAAACCATTTATCTCATCTCATTTTACCAAAATCTCATTGTAGTGGAAAAGATGTTTTTTCACATAAGAAATCTTCATCACATAAAGATATTTTAATAGTTTAATAGTTACTATTTAAATTTTGCATTTTAGTTTTGGTAGTAGTTAAATAATTTAGTTTTGATTGCATCTTACACATTTGAAATTAGTGACAGTAATTTCATTTAATTTCTGTGAATTTCCTAGTTAATTTATCATTTCAAATTTAAACCTTCCCTGTTGGATCAATATTTGGGGCTTAAATAGAAAGTATTTTATTACTTGATAACGATACGTATACTTGCATAGAATCCCAACATTAATTGCTTAAATTTCTTAATAATAAAGGTTGCATCAAGCTTTTGGCACCATTACATAGATGAGTCAAACTTATATAAATTTTACACAACTACATTTTATCGGGATCACTAGACGAGTTACCCCGAGAACTTATGGCTTGTTATTTAATTCTAAGGAAAGATGTGTTGTTGTAGATCTAGTTGCTCTCTCGAAGTTGTTCTTTTGTACATTCTTGTAGTACTACCCATGGAGTTAGCTCCAAGCTCCTCATCGAAGTGACAGCTTCAAGTTCAAGGTTTAAGGTTTTACAGTTTTTTTGATAGGTTTTGTTGTTGTTCAAGTGTTATGGGACGGTTAAAGTTGAATGGAGTGACACCGGTTAGTATCCCACAGCTTTTTCATTCCGGTAACACTAATTTTTTTTTAATTTACTTAGTCTAAATAAGTGGTTAAACTTATTTAAACTGAGGAGATCTTATTAGCAATCGTAGGTTACCTCATTCAAGAGACTCCTGTAAATTCAAAATGACATATTATGTTCTTTGTTGTTTTTGAAAGTGTATAAGTTTAAGTTTTGAAAAATTTTATCTTAAATTTGAAAATTGTTATTTTTTTTAAAAGTGTTTCAACCAAACATGCATAATACATTTAAACAGTAATAAATTGTAGAAATGAAATGACAATAAATAAATTATAATCACGTACCTGTTATCTTCTCATTGCTCCCACTGAAACGTTAACATTCATAATCATGTATATATTGCAAAGTGAAAGTATAGGTGACTACTAAGTAGCAAAGAAGCCTTAACGATTTAAATTCAAAAGAGACCGCAATAACTTGGTGGGTCCGTAAAGGTTTTAAGGATGATTTTCTTGAACAAAACATAATAAGTTCAATAGTTCTTCAAAATATCCAAAAGATTATAAAAGTGTTCAGGGTATAGCCCTAAACAACTCTTAAGAATCTTTTAGACTATCTTGAGTTCATTTGAACTTATTATATTTTAGAATAGATCAACCCAAGGTTCGTTAGGTTTAAGATGTGCTCAGTTTTATATCTCAATTAACCCATGAGAGAGAGGACAAACAAGCTTGAGCTTGTAGTGTTCGAAGGGGATTACATATGGTTCATTTTTTGACTAACACTCAAGTTTCTTTGGATTGAACTTAGCTCACTACAAAGCTCAAAAGACACCAGGGGTGGATGTGCAATTTAGGAAAAGCTGTATAGAAGATTTAATTAAATGATTAACCTATGACTCAACCATTGGTTTGGGATTTTAGATTAGTGGAATATTGACTTCCTAACTTATGACCCAAACATTTAAATCATTCAAGTCAATTTCATCTTCCAATGTTTAACAATTTGAATAATTACATTTTTACCCTTCTTTTCTAAAAAATGAGGTTAATTGGTTTATACCTCTTACCCTCATGTTTCAATCACCTTAGAATATTGCTTAGGCACAAACATTACCCTTTAAACCCTTAGCTCACCCTAAATTTTAATTAGGGGTGAAAAGGTGGAAATTACAATTTTGCCCCTAAGGCTCCTATCTTCATAAATCTTTTAAATTAATTCGCCCGGGATTGAGAATTTGCTGACCAATCTCCCATGGGTTAAGGTGCGAGAGAAGAAATCATATTTTTCTGAATTATTTCTATAATTATTTTAATCCAAAAAAAGGAATTTTCAAAGATAATTCATTTAATCAAACAAGATAAAATTTTTGTCCTTAGGAAAATTATTAGATGTTCACCTAGGTCAGAGGACCACTTGGGTTAAATTTAATATTTTAACTTTTTAAATTATTTGTTTATTTTGGTGGTTAATTAAATGAAAAATGCATTTTATTCTACAAAATAAATTTTATATTTTTCATTGATCTCTCTATATCAAGGAACTCAGAGAATTTTATTTTTAATTTTTCTTATATTTATTTTATTTTGTATAATTATTTAAGTGAAAAATTCAGAAAATATATTTTTAGGCATTTAAAAATACATAACTTTATTTTAAAAATTAGGAAAAACATTTTGATTGATCCCAAGTGGTCAGGGAACAATTAGAGGCATTTTGGTGCTTTTTTATATTTTTGTGATTTCTTAATTATTTTCAATTTTAAAAATAACTCAAAATGAACTTTTTATTTTAACACCAATTTTAGTTTTCTTGGGTGCCCCTGGTCACAAAGATCACTCCAAACCACTTTTTTACAATTTTTGTAGTTATATTTTATTTATTATAATTATTTTAGTGTAAAAAATCTTTCTAACTTGAAAAATACACTTTGATATCAAAACCATTTTAAATGGGTTTCAAATTTTTTACAGAGGCTTAGTATGTTCTTTTACTTTAATGTGTATCATTCCTTATGATTTTTTGAATTATATTTTATTTATTTAATTTTTTATTATTTTTAATGACTTAAATTAAGAAATTGTATTTTAAAAACATTTAAACTTAAGTTTTATTTTTCTTACACTCCTCTGACCACAGTGAACCTACCAAAGCAAACCCTATATTTTTCTGATTTTTATTTTAATCTATATAATTATTTTAAGCAAAAGGGTGACTTAACTTTGGAAATTAGGGTTTACCATGTTAGAAGTGCTCTATAACTTTAGGAAAATCAAAGATCATTCCCAATCATAGAGAGAACAAACCCTCAAAATTTCATTTTATGGTGATTAATATTTAATTAGTTAATATTTAAAGAAGGTTTAGAGTATTTAATTAATTTGAAAAAAAAATATAAGTTAAATAATTTTGATTTTTTTATCACATGATTCTCCTTTGTTTTCTGAGCACAAGGTTATTTTAATTTTGTTTTTATGATTTTTCAACACCAAATTATGAATTTTTGAAGTTTTCTGAATTTAATTATATAAAAAAAAACCTATTTTTCTACTTATCCACGTCAGTCGCCACACACCCCGCCTTTACCGCTCCATCTATTCATCTGGCATGATCTGGCCCATCCTTCCAATACACGCGCAATTGGATGGCTCTTGGTCATCGTCCCCAAATGATCTAACCAGTAAACCGTTCATGTTCTAAACTTAATTTCTCCCTCGATTCTCAACTAAAACATGCAGAGTTTGTTCCTACACCATCATCTAGTTGAGAAAAACTCATCTATATGGTTACATGCTCAAGAAATTAAACTTCTCTTCACAATTAGTGAAACCGAGCCAAAAATTAGGGTTGGTGATTTATACCTTTGCTCAAGAGGTGAAACCTTAATTGGGTGCTTGTAGAAGCTTCAGTGGAGTCCAAAAAACCTCCTCGAAGTGTCACCTTCCTCTGGTATAAGGTCTAGACAGGAATTCGATCAAAGGGTGGCACGGGCTTGGTCTAGCTCTATGATGGAGGGCTCAAATGATTGGGCTTTTAATGGGGAACTTCCTCTCTTACTCTGGTGAAGCTTAAGAGTGAGTCAATTTGGGAA
>JXCR01092480.1:423389-457296 GCA_002079205.1 Phalaenopsis hybrid cultivar | reverse complement strand
CAAGACAATTTTATATTCAAGTTGTATCTTTGTATAATATCCCACACTCTATTCATAGTGGAAATCAAATCCCACCGAGGCTTAGAAACCTTATTGAACACATCAATAAGGATTTGAGAGTCCGTGTCCAAAATTATGTTATATAATTTGAGGCGAGTAACAACATGTAAAGCCAACAGAAAAGCCCAACATTCAGCCTCGACGGGAGAGGAGGCCAAAATAGGAGAAGCAAAGAAAAATAAACAATGCCCGGAATGGTTCCGTAGAACCCCACCAGCACCAGCCGCATTGGGAATCCAACTACCATCAAAATTGAACTTGACCCAATCCAAAGTTGGGGGTTGCCATCTAAAGAAGATGGTCTTCCTACCCAACCTAGACCGATCAGCATTACCAGGTAAGCAGAGAACACGACAAGATCGATGGAAATGGGCTATAATGTTAGAAGCGGTAATAGAAAGAGCACACATAGTATTGCCATATTTAGCATCATTTCTCGCCGCCCATATGAACCAAAGAGGCACAAGGGAAACCAAAACAACTACTTATCCACCTAAGCTGCATCTCTTCAAACCTTAAGAAAATCAGCAATCGAGGAGAGTTCAACCATTTGATAGCAAAATGGTTGCCCAAAATGTTCCAAGTATCAATAGCAAATGGACAAAGAAAGAAAAGGTGTGTAACCGATTCAGAATCTCTTTTACATAAATAGCATTGGGATGTCAATTTCAATCCTTTAAGCTTCAAAATATCATCCAGAGGAAGCAATTGGAGAAAGAACCTCCATACGAAGAAAGAGAAGGATGGAGAAATAAGTCTGTTTCAAATAACTTGCCCTCATCTCCAATCAATATACTGATAAAGGTTAGTATAAAGCATTTTGGTGGGAGATAAGGATCCAATAGCTTTCCACAGAGGACGATTCTTGGTGGTAGGCTTCAGAGTAATTTTAGATATTTTAGTAGCTTGCGCACCAAAAACATAGTTTAATTTATTGACATTCCAATTATCATTAAGCCACAAATCAAAGAGAATCAGATCATTCGAAAACTCGTATTGTAACGGGAGATTAAAATCTCCCTGACCCCACTGGTCATGCCAGGCCGAGATTTGGCCCTCACCGATATCCCAAAACATAAATTTTGAAGCCGTCTCTCTAGCCTTAATAATCGCTTTCCAAATCTTAAAATCACCCAATTTCCATTGAACCAATGTCGGGTGATGATGAGAACAATACTNGTGGGAGATAAGGATCCAATAGCTTTCCACAGAGGACGATTCTTGGTGGTAGGCTTCAGAGTAATTTTAGATTTTTTAGTAGCTTGCGCACCAAAAACATAGTTTAATTTATTGACATTCCAATTATCATTAAGTCACAAAATAGAGAGAATCAGATGATTCGAAAACTCGTGATGTAAAGGGAGATTAAAATCTCCCTGACCCCACTGCTCATGTCAGGCCGAGATTTGGCCCTCATCGATATCCCAAAACATAAATTTTGAAGTCGTCTCTCTAGCCTTAATAATCGCTTTCCAAATCTTAAAATCACCCACTTTCTATTAAACCAACGTCGGGTGATGATGAGAACAATACTTATGATACAAAAAATTGGCCCATAAGGAGTCTTTCGAACGAAATTTAAACCACAACTTATACATGTTAATCTCAGAGATTTGATTAAGACTTTTAATCCCCAAACCACCAGCCATCATAGGCTTACAAATTTTATTAAAAGAAGACCAATGCTTCCTTGACTGACTTCCAGACCAAAGAAAACGATTAAAGATCCTCTTTAATGTGAGCTGAGTATTCTTCTTAAGATTAAGAATTTGCAACGCATACATAGGAATGCTGATTAAGACACTTTTGAGCAAAGTGAGGCGGCCACCATTGGACAAAAAAACATTTCTACAATCCTTAATTTTGGATTTGATNATTAAGAATTTGCAACGCATACATAGGAATGTTGATTAAGACACTTTTGAGCAAAGTGAGGCGGCCACCATTTGACAAAAAAACATTTCTACAATCCTTAATTTTGGATTTGAAATTCGCAACAACATCATCATATTGAATTTGCTTCTGACAACCTCTTAACAAATTAAAACCAAAATACTTGAGAGGAAGAGTAGATGAGTGACACTCAGTGAAGGAGATAGTTCAAGAAGCAACAGATTGATTAACATTCTTGTCGAAGTAAAGATTACATTTATCCTTGCTAAAAATTAATCCGGAAGTTTGTTGGAACTCCTTGAGCACACTCATCAACAGCTTCATAGAATTTTTACCGGCATTAGAGAAAAGAATAGCATCATCCTCATAAGCAAGGTGACACACCAAAACCGTGGACTTATGATGAAAGTGTGTGTAAACCTTTTTTGCTGCAAATCATTGATCAAACGAGAAAAATAATCAAAGGCGATAATAAAAATCGTCGGAGATAGATGATCACCTTGCTTAATGTCTCTTTGCGCAGAGAAGAACCCATAAGTATTATCATTAACAATAACACTATAGTGATTATTGTGCAGTCATCTTTGAATAAGAGAAATGAAGTTATGATGAAAGCCACGAGCATGCAGAATACTGATAATGCAATCCCAACTGATAGTATCAAAGGCTTTTTAATATCAAGCTTAAGAATCATATTACTGCCACGACATCTCTTATCAAGGTCCTCAATAAGTTCTTGAGCTAGTAGGATATTATCGGTGATCTCACGGCCTTTAACAAAAGCCGACTGTTGAGGCGAAATGATTTTGGGGAGGAGAGGTTGAAGTATGGATAGAAATGACAGAAGTGAGGGAGATGGGGTGAAATTTATCCCAGCTAGACTTATCAGGACCTTTGAGGGATAAGAACAATCATAGTAGAAGTAAAGTATTTCCCAAGATCTTCCCCTCGAAAAAAAACTTTGAATAGCAAGAATAATCTCCGACGATATAGATACATGTATGTATTTATGTATATATGTATATATGTATGCATACATATATGTATATACATACATACATACGTATATATATGTATCCATACATACATACACATACATACATATATATATGTATCCATACATACATNATCAAGTTAAAGTCCTTGTTTGAATCAAGCTATTGCTCCTCTTTAGAATTTAATTCTGATCCTTAATTCATTTCAAAGTTAACCCCTAACTTAGCTAGATATCATACCTATAACCCATAGCCTGAGCTTTAAAAACCAAAACCCTAGAATGACCGCAAGACTCGTGTGGATTTAACAAAGACCGCAAGAGGAGACCCAAGATTAGTTAAATTATTATCTCAAATCCTCCCTCTTGAATAGGTTTAATCAATATTGACCCTAGCTTTAGAACTAACCTTGGCTTAACCCCAACTGGACCCAATTGACAGTTAGTAGCCTAAACATCCAATTATCCTTCTCAGAAATTTAGCTGCAAAAATGTTAATTGTAGCTGAACAATGGATCCCTGGATTTAAATTATGAACCTCATACTAACAGATAGTAAACTTAGAAACCAAATCCCCTCAATATCAAGACCCAATTGGTGATTTTGAACCAACTGATCCTATGTATAGGCCAAACCTCTTTCATAGGATTCTTATTATAAAATAATCGATGAACTAGATCGAATTGATTACTGAATCAAGCTAAGACCCAACCCGTAGAATTGATAAAATTAAGCTTGGCCAATGCTCCAAATAAGCCTTAATAGTTAAAAAAAAGCATAATTGATCCATATAGATCTTTTGATCAGCCTAAACAGACCCTGCAACTCAATTACGCTTGAATGAAACTATTTGACGTTATAAAAACTAGACCCTCAAATTGGGCAAATTAATTGAACCAAGGCCTTAAATCAATTTCAATAAGTCAACCAATGATAAACTAGGCCCAATTGGTCCTCGATTTGGCCATTTGGTTCGTATTGATGCATTTGAACCTCTTAGAACATTTCGATCAATTTGAACTAACTGAACCGAGCCAACCTTTGAAACCCATTTCAAATCACTAACCATGGTTGACAAGATTAAAAATGACTCTTGATTGCACCAACTTCGGCTAAGCAGTTCCGTTAACCATTTAGGCTAAAACTGATCAAATTGACCCTTTACTAAGCTTTTCATTTGAAGTGAACAAATGTAATTGACCCAATTGCTCCATTTTAGGACAGCGAAATCCACTTGAACCAACTTAATCCAATTGGTCCCTTAAAGAACCCAATTAGCCAAATTAAGCCCAAAACCACAATTTGATAAAGTGATCAAACCAAACTCCTTGAAGGAGTGGGCCTAAACCTAATTGAATCAAATTGAGGTGAATTCATAATTGGCTATTTTGGTTTAATTAAAAGGTCATTTGGGTTGTTGAAAAAGGAATGTAGTGTAAAAGGAATTCAATGTAATTGAAATATAGTATATTTCAAATACTATTAAAATTGCCTGGCTTTGTATAAAGTAAATGCAGAAGTTTACATTTTTGTGTTTGGTTTGAAAAAAAAATCAATGTATGATGTGCTCAACTATGACAGTGTTGTTAATCAGGTGTGACAAGCAGCTGGCAATAATGGTGANAAAGGAATGTAGTGTAAAAGGAATTCAATGTAATTGAAATATAGTATATTTCAAATACTATTAAAATTGCCTAGCTTTGTATAAAGTAAATGCAGAAGTTTACATTTTTGTGTTTGGTTTGAAAAAAAAAAATCAATGTATGATGTGCTCAACTATGACAGTGTTGTTAATCAGGTGTGACAAGCAGCTGGCAATAATGGTGGCAATTGGGGCGAGCAGTGACGGGCAACAGTACTAGCAACAGTAACGTTGATCAACAAAGGTGGCCGACAACAGTCGTAGTGGCCAATAATAGGTGTCGACTAGCAGACAACAACCACTAACAGCTAGCGACTATTTTGGCGACAACATGTATTTTATAATGTCTTTGAAAATTGGCTAAATCTAACAAATTTGGAATACATCAATTTTGAATTTATTATGAATTTCAAATACAACAAAATTTTTCGCTGCATTCTTTTTTCAATCAATAAACTGTCAAAATTTTATAAAACCCCTATATTTATTTTACTTTATACCAAAATTGTAGTGAACCAAATAACCCTCAAGTCAGTTTGACCAAATTAGCTCAAATGACCCAACCAACCTTTCAATTTGATGTCATCGAGTTAGCCATATGCCAATTTACCCTTTGCCTCTGTCACGAAACAATCTGGAGCTTTGAATTAACCACGAGGGAACAAACATTCGGACGGTGGAATTATGTTTTTTTTACATTTCTTATTCTACACTAAGAGCTAATATTCAAAAATTGATTAAAAGAGGCACTAAATAAAATATTTTAAGTAACAAATAAAAATTACATTTTCGGTTGTTGTTCTCGCATACTGGACACATTACTCCTCCAATATTCATTGTAACCAAAAGCTTGAACCTCAAAAAAATACTAGAACAACATAATGCGCTATATAGAATAAATTAGAACCAAACATGCTTTTAAACTACAGTAATCCAAGGGATAGAAAACAATATGCATGCTGATCTTTCATAGTTCACTATAGAAGATCTTATAATAATCTAATGTACGTGCCCATGACATTTATCAATAGAAATAACTTAAACTTCAATATGCATTGATTTTAATTGTATTCTTTTAAAATTTAATATTTAACTATACTTTTATTTCATGTTATTAGCATTCATATTTATTTTAGGAGCACCTCAAAACATAACCTTACACATTTCTGACTGATATTATTATGTCGGTACAACGATTAGTGATCTAATTTACACGATTGTCTAAAGTGAAAAAGTGGTCCGCCTCTCACTGATATTCTCTCATTGGCACAGTGATTATCAATCTAAACATCACAATCATCTGATGTGGTGTGATATATCTACTTATCGATTGCGTTGTCTTCCTCGCTCGGCTCTGCTAGGGTTTCATCTGATGGTGAACCCTAGCAACAGTTACGGTCGTTGTTTTCTCTCGCGTTGCGCTCGTTTTCATTCGTCTCCCCTGCTGCTCCCTCGCTCTGAGACGAGGCTCGTCTTCCGTCTTCAAGTATTGCGAGCTTTCCAGGCTAGGGATTTCCAAGCTCTGTGGCTCCTCTGCGACCCGTCCGATCGTGTGTTCTGCGACTCTGTCTCGCGAGTACCGCTCGAGATTTTTGTGTCCTCTGTGCTCGTCTCGTCTCACAGCTTCTATTTCGACGTCGGTTTTTCACTAGTCTGCTTTCTTCTCTAAACTCTGAACGTCACACCTTTCTTTGAGGATGGCTTCGGACAAATCGTATAGAATTGCCCTCGTCGGTGTCCACGCCTCAGGCACACCAAAATCGTCATCTTTACCTCCGTCATTCGAGTGGACGGAGGACATCAAGAAACCTGGTAGGAAGAATGGGAAGTCTATCATCTTTTTTACTTAAGCTGAAGGTATTCAACTTGCTTCCTCCTGTCATCTGAATTTGGTTGGGAAATTTCTATATGGTCATCCCAAAATGAAGTTCATTCGCAAAGAATTTGAACTTATGCACCTTATTGGAGAATGAAAAATTGGACTATTAGATGGGAGACGCATTCTTTTTCAAATTAGTAAATAAGACGATTACATGCGCTTATTTGCTAAAATGATAATATAGATTGATAACAGAGCAATAAAGATTTTGAAATGGTCTGTGGATTTTGACCCACAGACGGAACCACCAATCATTCCGGTTTAGATTCGTCTCCCTGGTATGAAATTTCATTATTTTTCTCAAAAAGTATTGTACTTTATTGCCTCAGCTTATGGGAAGTCACTCAAGACAGACATTCCTACTTTTAATCTGCCCGTCCTTCTGAAGTCAGAGTAATTATTGAAAGAGACATCACTTCACCTGCTTCTGAGGAAATCTGGTTGGGCACACAACACAATGGATATTGGCAAAAGGTAGAGATTGAACATTTTTTGTCCTATTGTTCGAACTGTCGTACGTTCAGAGACTCCAGTTCTCAACGTCACCATCTGCACCCACAACTCAGACCAAAAAAGCTAACTCTCATCAGCTCCAAGTTTTTGACACTGTTGATCATCAGAAGTATATCCCGAATGATGTCACTATCCATGCAGGCAAAATGACAACTATTCAGTCCCCAGTTGTAGCTCCCTCATCTTTGAAACCTCTTATCGTGGGGGAGGGAGTTTTTTCAGACCCCGCCTGCCCTAGAACCTATCACTGATAATACAGGTGAAAATACTTCTACTGTTTCACTACCGCCTCATCAAGTCCAGAACAATGTTAATATTACTCAAGCTCATGGGGATCAAGACGTGCAACGACTTACATCTGTCCGACGACCTTTGGAATCTACTAATCAGACAAGTCAATCATCGGATGAGGAATGACAGGTCTACACGTCCAAAAGGAAAAAAAAGACTGAAGATCTACTTGAGCTCAAAAATCTGATGATGATACTTTGGTTACTACGGGCAATGGTACTCACCTTACTAATTTGTTAGTCGGCTCACTTCCGAGAATTAGAGCTAAGAGAACTAAAGCAGACATCCCTAGCACTTTTTGTGTCCTTTTGTGGCTTTTTGGTTTTTACATTTATGTATATTTGTTTTATCTAGGTTTTGTGTGCGTTGTATTGTATGAATTGAGTTTTCTTTTAGGCACTCTCACACAACANTATATATATATATATTGAAGAAAAACCCAATGGCTGATTTTATTAAAATAGAAAACATACATAAAGGTTGTATGAGATGGCCCAATAGAGGCACCCTATCCATACGATACTAAGTACAGTAATACCCCAATAAAAAGATGCAGATAGACTCAAAAAATTAAAACATGCAGAAAACAAAAGCTAGAGACGAGTCAGTTTAGTTTTGTCTCTTCCTCTAATTTTAAAAGAGGAGTCAGATAACAAACTTTGAAGTCTCGTGTCATTGTCAGGAGTAAATTCCAATGTCTCATCCATTAAATTTTCAAGTTGGAGTGTGCCTCCAACCTTCTTCTTCCGTCGAGAAGTATAAACTTGTCATTCTTCATCAGAAAAATGGCTCGTGTGATCCTCAGTCTGATTTAGAACTGTAGTAGAAGAAAGTACAGTCGTTGCCACAGCGATAGGTTCCAGTGTATGTGAAGTGTGAATTGTCATATCTGCACTTGATGCTTCCTGAATAGGGACATTATTCGTTGTAGTATAGTCATGAGAAGGGTTCCCAGGGGCAGACACCAACCTCTGTCTTGTGGTGATTCCCTTCTCGGGTTGGTTATCATCCGGTTTGTTAGGAGTGCGTTCAGCCACATGAGATGCACTAACAACATGTTCTCGCTTTTGACTATTGGTTCTCAACTGTGGGTGCAATCTAAAACATTTATCCTACGGGTGTCTAAACATCTTGCAGTTTTACTGTAATAAGTTTTTTGTTTCATAATGATTTTTTGCCAATAACCATTGTGAATAGAGTCAAGTCAGACTTCTTATACATCTGGTAGTGTAATCTCTTTCAATCAAAATCCTTGCAATAGGAGGGCTTGAGAAATGAACTGTGGGTAAGTCTATCTGTAAAGGTGTTCCGATGATAGTCTCAATTGCATATAAGATAAGTGGGTCAAAAAATTGAAGTTTGAGTTCACGTAATGAGAACCAAATAGGTGCAATTGGGGGTTCTTGACTCGAAACAAAATCAAGGGTCTATTTAAGCAATTTCATATGTTTGCCCTCGATTGTGATGAATTTCTTGATGATATTGCAATCTTCATGTTCTGCGACAGAATCATGGTACATCTGTGGGAATATAGGACTATCTGCGAGATAGAAATGGGAGCTACATTTGTGAACCACTGAAGCATAGGAGAGTTTGGCGGGAGCGGCGGCGTAGGAAAGCTCTGAGGCCATTACCGCGATTAGTGCCAACAAAAAACACAAACCTCGCCTTTGTCGCAGACAACGCAGGTGTCGACGTAGCAGTCAAGCAGAAGCAGAGCCTGTAGACGACGCATCGGGTAGCTATGCCACCAAACGAAGCAGACGATGCGAGAAACGCGATGCACGACGGGTGTCGGCGGAGCTGTCGAGCAGAAGCAAAGCCTTAGACGAAGCACCGAGTAGCTCTACCCCAAACAAAGCAGACGACGCGAGAACGCGAGGCACGTCGAAGACGCAAGTACAAGCTGACGACAAAGACAACGCGAGTATTTCCCAAACCGAAGACGAAGGGGAGTATTTCCCAAATCGAAGACGAAGGCGACGTGAGACGCTAGGGTTTGCCATGAGGCGAAACCCTAGCAGAGCGGAACGACGACATGTTTTAAATTTATATATACACACATACATGTGTGTGTGTGTATATATATATATATATATATACACACACACACACACACACATATATATGTATATATATACACATACATATATATGTGTGTGTGTATATCTATACATATATATGTGTGCATACATGTATGTATATACATATATACATACATCTGCATGTATGTATACATACATAGATATATATACATACATAGACATATATATATATATATATATATATATATATATATATATATATATATATATATATATATATTAAATAAAAGAGCATCTCATGGCTCTCTATGCATTAGATAAAAGAGAAGTTACAAAATGCGGTAGGGAAACTGGATCCCCGACTAAAGCAAAAAGAAAATACAATAAGGTCCTAGGGGTTCCACTTTTCACAAGACAACTCAACACAAAGGAAAAAAAAGAGCAAAAGGTTCGGTATACCCAAAAATATATGTATACCAACAAGTATACGAAACAAAAAAGTATACCCAAAGTTGACATGTACACAGATGCACCAAAATAATCAGCCGTCGTGGAGAGCAAAAGGAGAAGCAAAGAGCATCTAACTGTGCTTGAAAGAAGATATAGCAATGAATCATCCCCCCGGAGACATTCAGAAACTTGCAATCTTCCCAGACAAAATATCCTGTAGAAAACAAACACGAGATAGCACGAGACAATCCGACAAGAATGCATATGATCAACTTGCAATAGAGCCTTGCAAGAAGGCCACCAAAACAAGAGAGCAGGTAAAACAGTGCTGAAATAACACCCACGCACCCTTAGCCCGCTCAGAAAGGAGCAGAAAACCAAAAATTCCATAGCATGACCCAGCTGAAACTGAAGCCTCAAAATCAAACCAAAACCTGATGTCCAAACCAAAAAGAGATAGGAGGAAAGCAGTGGCATACCCCAGCAAAGTCCACCCAACCTGATGTCCAAACCGAAAAGAGATAGCAGCCAAAAGAGTGGCAAACCCCAACAAAGTCCACCCAACTAAACAAAAAAGAGACATAAGAGGGCAAGTCTCAAACAAACTATCAAAAGCCAAAGTTTGAAGACACAAAATCCGTATAGCCCAAAGCAAAAAAAACCCCAGCCGAACCAAATAAAGCGTAAAAAACCCAACTAAATTCTGATAAATGGAGCTTCAAGTAAGTCCCCTATAAGAAGAATATAGAGCTGCTAAAAGGGAGAGATCCCACTTACAAACTCATTAGCTTCCCTGCCCATACGGGCTAACCAATTCGCAGGAGAGTTGTCTTCTCTATAAATANCATACCACAGCAAAGTCCACCCAACCTGATGTCCAAACCGAAAAGAGATAGCAGCCAAAAGAGTGGCAAACCTCAACAAAGTCCACCCAACTGAACAAAAAAGAGACATAAGAGGGCAAGTCTCAAACAAACTATCAAAAGCCAAGGTTTGAAAACACAAAATCCGTATAGCCCAAAGCAAAAAAACCCCAGCCGAACCAAATAAAGCATAAAAAAACCCAACTAAATTCTAATAAATGGAGCTTCAAGCAAGTCCCCTGTAAGAAGAATATAGAGTTGCTAAAAGGGAGAGATCACACTTACAAACTCATTAGCTTCCCTGCCCATACAGGCTAACCAATTCGCAGGAGAGTTGTCTTCTCTATAAATACAAGACAATTTTATATTCAAGTTGTATCTTTGTATAATATCCCACACTCTATTCATAGTGGAAATCAAATCCCACCGAGGCTTAGAAACCTTATTGAACACATCAATAAGGATTTGAGAGTACGTCTCCAAAATTATGTTATATAATTTGAGGCGAGTAACATGTAAAGCCAACAGAAAAGCCCAACATTCAGCCTCGACGGGAGAGGAGGCCAAAATAGGAGAAGCAAAGAAAAATAAACAATGCCCGGAATGGTTCCGTAGAACCCCACCAGCACCAGCCGCATTGGGAATCCAACTACCATCAAAATTGAACTTGACCCAATCCAAAGTTGGGGGTTGCCATCTAAAGAAGATGGCCTTCCTACCCAACCCAGACCGATCAGCATTACCAGGTCAGCAGAGAACACGACAAGATCGATGGAAATGGGCTATAATGTTAGAAGCGATAATAGAAAGAGCACACATAGTATTGCCATATTTAGCATCATTTCTCGCCACCCATATGAACCAAAGAGGCACAAGGGGAAACCAAAACAACTTCTTATCCACCTAAGCTGCATCTCTCCAAACCTTAAGAAAATCAGCAATCAAGGAGAGTTCAACCATTTGATAGCAAAATGGTTGCCCAAAATGTTCCAAGTATCAACAGCAAATGGACAAAGAAAGAAAAGGTGTGTAACTGATTCAGAATCTCTTTTACATAAATGGCATTGGGATGCCAATTTGNTATATGTATGTATATATATATATATATATGTATGTATGTATATATATATATGTATGTATGTATGAATAACATTAAATATTTTAATTAAAATTATAAAAACTAACCTTTATAAACCATACACATTAAATTTATTAATTTACATGAAAAAACTCTAATTCACCTTTATGTATTCGGTCAGCTTATCCGGCGATCGGCTCCTACTCAATTCACCGATTAGCACGCAATGACTCAACCGCGAGAAAAATCCCATGCTCTATTCCAACTTCACTGATCGACTCCTGCTACTCTGGTCTATGTTGCCTCTTCCTCCTACATCGAGTGCACAAACCCAACCCTTCTCTTCCTTCGTTTCTGCTTTCTAACCATGCACTCGAGAGCACCCGCCTCTCTTTCTTCTTTCGATTGGTCAGAGCAAAGGCTCTCCTCCTTCAGCACCGAAGTCTTGAGCCGCTCCTTCCTCCTTCGTCTATATCAATCGACTCTCCCTATAAGTCGTTAGGGTTGGCTGCTACCTCTCATTCTCCCTCTGTCTCGCATCGTATTATAGGGCGAACTAACCTCCTTAGCTTCCCGACTCTCTCCTTTCATCTCTCCCCTCTTCGGTTTCCCAACCTTCTCGCTTCATCTCCCCATCCCTGTTCGACACTTCAATTCCTCTCCCGAGTAAATTGGAACTAGACGTTATAAAATAGAGGAAAAGTTGGCGGCTCCAGCGAAGAAGATGAAAGGGTTGAAACATATTGAGTATTTGATCAGTTTACTTCTGATTCAATTTGATTCTCTGATTCACGACACTCTAGAAAGAAAGAAAACCTTCTCTGAATCAACTAGAGGAGAAATGGAAAGAAAAATAAGTCCTACAAACTCCAATGGCGTCGAAGATCGAGAAAAATCTAGCGAAGAAGGAGCCCGTCGCCAAAAACAAAAAAAGAAAACAAAAAAGAAAGAGAAGAAAGCAAAGGTGGCGCAGAAGGCCCCTGCTGGAAAGAAGCCTCGTGCTGAGAGGCAGCTTGTGCCAGCAAAAGAGGGCAAAAAGAAGAAGTTTGGGTCTTGAAATGTCGCGATCTAGTCGTTTCCTTCCCACTTGGCTCTAATCGTGATTGTCTGAATGTTGTGATACAGTCATTGCCTTACCAAGTGGCTCTAATTGCAACAATATCGCAAAGGTCTTTGAATGTCGTGATCCAATAATTGCCTTCCCAATGAGCTTTAATCATGATTGTATCACAAGGGGTCTCAGAACAGTGCAATCAAGTCATTGCCTTCCCAACCTTCCCAGCTAGCTATAATTGAGGCTGTCACAAGCATTCAATCACGAAGACGGTGGTATTGGGAAAACCAAGGAGGGGCAAGAGTCAAGCAATATAACCAGTGAATGAACTTGACGGGAGTAGGTCGCCGCTTTGAAGGCTAAGAATGGCTCTGATATCATGTAGTTTTTAGGAGGGGAAAAATAATTATGCCTCTTCAATTTCCTAAACTCGGCTACAAGTTAAATAGTGGGGGAAAGACGTCACATTAGGAAAGCCACAAATCCTCATGCTAGAAAAAGAAGATAGCAAAAGGGAAAATTCCTAAAATTCCAACAAGAAGCACAGAAATGAAAAAGGTATCAGAAAATTAGCAAACCTGACTTGTCCATCCATCAAATGACCCAGCCAAAAGAACTTCAGAGGCAGAGTTAGGCCAAATTATGCAAACAGAGCTCAAATTACGTAGGGACCATTCAGCAGCAGCAAGTCTCTTTTGTTTCTCTTCAATAACTTTTTGAGATTCACTGTAGAGAAAATTCAAAGAAATTTAAATAAAATAAATAACAAGGATATCTACAATAGCAATGATATGGCCGAAACTTCATACATGACCTCAATTGCTATCTTGCCTTCCATAACAGCCAGTTTAGCTCTTGTTGAACGTAATATATCTCTGGCATTCTTTATTTCATTCTGCTGGAATTCCAATGCATCAGAAAGATTATGCAGCCGCATGAGTAAGCTTTCTTGGTCTTGATCCTGTGGGAGAAGGGGGAAGAAAGTATAAAAGAAGCTTCATGGGAGTTCCTTGGTTAAAATTTGTTGGAATCTTTTGTGCGAACATCCATTTCCATGGTGTTCATATTCCACATCATGGCGCTAATTAAATGAATAAAAAACTACACGTCTACATCATTTCAATACTTCATGTCCACTGGCATGCAAACGAAGACCATATATTGAGAACAATAGATTTAGCTTCAAAAACCGCCAAACATGTGGTTGAGTGGTAACTGATAATGCCTTCGGTCATTAGAAGAGAGGCCCACGAGTTGAACTCTTAAAAAGGATTTAGCTACATAAACGGCCTCCAAATCCAACTNATTTCAATACTTCATGTCCACTGGCATGCAAACGAAGACCATATATTGAGAACAATAGATTTAGCTTCAAAAGCCGCCAAACATTTGGTTGAGTGGTAACTGATAATGTCTTCGGTCATTAGAAGAGAGGCCCACGAGTTGAATTCTTAAAAAGGATTTAGCTACATAAACAGTCTCCAAATCCAACTACGGAGTTTCCATTAAAAAAATGAATACAGAGCAATAAAGTTTTTTCTTGAAAATGTAATTATGGTGAGCCACAACACAAATTATTGGTAAACATCTAACTCGAAAAAGAAAAAGAAACCTAAGTTTCAGGTACTCAAACAAAATTTTGGAAATCTTTTTAAATGAATAACATCAAACTTCACGAAATTTACATGACTGTTCAAATGTATTGTGTAAACTGCTTGGCGTATTGAAAAAAAAAAAACAATCTACTTAGGTTGAACTAATTCGAATTGTTTTTTAAACTAAGCCAATATTAGCCATGCCTAGAATTTACATCAAGTTAAAGTCCTTGTTTGAATCAAGCTATTGCTCCTCTTTAGAATTTAATTCTGATCCTTAATTCATTCCAAAGTTAACCCCTAACTTAGCTAGATATCATACCTATAACCCATAGCCTGAGCTTTAAAAATCAAAACCCTAGAATGACCACAAGACTCGTGCGGAATTAACAAAGACCGCAAGAGGAGACCCAAGATTAGTTAAATTATGATCTCAAATCCTCCCTCTTGAATAGGTTTAATCAATATTGACCCTAGCTTTAGACCTAACCTTGGCTTAACCCCAACTGGACCCAATTGACAGTTGGTGGCCTAAACATCCAATTATCCTTCTCAGAAGTTTAGCTGCAAAAATGTTAATTGTAGCTGAACAATGGATCCCTGGATTTGAATTATGAACCTCATACTGATAGATAGTAAACTTAGAAACCAAATCCCCTAAATATCAAGACCCAATTGGTGATTTTGAACCAACTGATCCTATGTTGGCCAAACCTCTTTCATAGGATTCTTATTATAAAATAATCGATGAACTAGATCGAATTGATTACTGAATCAAGCTAAGACCCAACCCGTAGAATTGATAAAATTAAGCTTGGCAAATGCTCCAAATAAGCCTTAATAGTTAAAAAAAAAAAAGCATAATTGAGCCATATAGATCTTTTGATCAGCCTAAACAGACCCTGCAACTCAATTACGCTTAAATGAAACTATTTGACGTTATGGAAACTAGACCCTCAAATTGGGCAAATTAATTGAACCAAGGCCTTAAATCAATTTCAATAAGTCAACCATTGATGAACTAGGCCCAATTGGTCCTCGATTTGGCCTTTTGGTTTGTATTGATGCATTTGAACCTCTTAGAACATTTCGATCAATTTGAAATAATTGAACCGAGCCAACCTTTGAAACCCATTTCAAATCACTAACCATGGTTGACAAGATTAAAAATGACTCTTGATTGCACCAACTTCGGCTAAGCAGTTCCGTTAACCATTTAGGCTAAAACTGATCAAATTGACCCTTTACTAAGCTTTTCATTTGAAGTGAACAAATGTAATTGACCCAATTGCTCCATTTTAGGACAGCGAAATCCACTTGAACCAACTTAATCCAATTGGTCCCTTAAAGAACCCAATTAGCCAAATTAAGCCCAAAACCACAATTTGATAAAGTGATCAAACCAAACTCCTTGAAGGAGTGGGCCCAAACCTAATTGAATCAAATTGAGGTGAATTCATAATTGGCTATTTTGGTTTAATTAAAAGATCATTTGGGTTGTTGAAAAAGGAATGTAGTGTAAAAGGAATTCAATGTAATTGAAATATTACTATTAAAATTGCCTAGCTTCATATAAAGTAAATGCAGAAGTTTACATTTTTGTGTTTGGTTTGAAGAAAAAAATCAATGCACGATGTGCCAACTATGACAGTGTTGTTAATCAGGTGTGACAAGCAGCTGGCAATAATGGTGGCAATTGGGGCAAGTAGTGACGGGCAACAGTACTAGAACAGTAACGTTAATCAACAAAGGTGGCCGACAACAGTCGTAGCGGCCAATAATAGGTGTCGTCTAGCAGTCAACAACCACTAACAACTAGCGACTATTTTGGCGACAACATGTATTTTATAATGTCTTTGAAAATTGGCTAAATCTAACAAATTTGGAATACATCAATTTTGAATTTATTATGAATTTCAAATACACCAAAATTTTTCGCTGCATTCTTTTTTCATTCAATAAACTGTCAAAATTTTATAAAACCCCTATATTTATTTTACTTTATACCAAAATTGTTGTGAACCAAATAACCCTGAAGTCAGTTTGACCAAATTAGCTCAAATGACTCGACCAACCTTTCAATTTGATGTCATCGAGTCAGCCATATGCCAATTTACCCTTTGCTTCTGTCACGAAACAATCTGAAGCTTTGAATTAACCAGGAGGGAACAAACACTCGGACGCTGGAATTAGGTTTTTTTACATTCCTTATTCTACACTAACAGCTAATATTCAAAAATTGATTAAAAGAGGCACTAAATAAAATATTTTAAGTAACAAATAAAAATTACACTTTCGGTTGTTGTTCTCGCATACTGGGCACATTAGCTCCTCCAATATTCATTGTAACCAAAAGCTTGAACCTTAAAAAAATACTAGAACAACATAATGCGCTATATAGGATAAACTAGAACCAACATGATTTTAATCTACAGTAATTCAAGGAATAGAAAACAATATGCATGCTGGTCTTTCATAGTTCACTATAGAAGATCTTATAATAATCTAATGTACGTGCCCATGACATTTATCAATAGAAATAACTTAAACTTCAATATGCATTGATTTTAATTGTATTCTTTTAAAATTTAATATTTAACTATACTTTTATTTCATGTTATTAGCATTCATATTTGTTTTAGGAGCACCTCAAAACATAACCTTACACATTCCTGACTGATATTATTATGTCGGTACAACGATTGGTGATCTAATTTACACGATTGTCTAAAGTGGAAAAGTGGCCCGCCCCTCACTGATATTCTCTCATTGGCACAGTAATTAGCAATCTAAACATCACAATCATCTGATGTGGTGTGATATATCTACTTATCGATGGCGTTTTCTTCCTCGCTCGACTCTTCGTCTGATGGTGAACCCTAACAACAGTTACGGTCGTTGTTTTCTCTCGCGTTGCGCTCGTTTCCGTTCGTCTCCCCCGCTGCTCCCTCGCTCTGAGACGAGGCTCGTCTTTTGTCTTCCAGTCTTGCGAGCTTTCCAAGCTCGGGCTTTCCAGGCTCTGCGGCTCCTCTGCGGGCCGTCCGATTGCGTGTTCTGCGGCTCTGTCTAGCGGGTACCGCTCGAGATTTTTGCGTCCTCTGCGCTCGTCTCATCTCACAGCTTCTATTTCGACGTCGGTTTTTCACATATATAAAATCTAAACATTTCTATAAAATGTTTAGATTGTTGAATGACATTTAAATTATAATAGAAAATTTATGGTGCAATTATTTAACTTACATATTTTCCTAATTAAAAATATGAATAATCTTTTATAACCTAAATCTTATTGGAACAGAGCATAAATGAAATCAAACAAGAAATAAAAAAAATAGATTGTAATTTAGAAATATAATCACTGACCTCGGGTATTTCAACTTCGGTGCAATTTTTCACGATCTCTAATTCTAAATCATTTAGGATCAAATATTCTTCAATCTTAATTGTTGTTATAATATATAATTTTTATTAAACGTGAATTATAAATTAAATAAATTAACCTTTAACATTAATTTAACTTACACCTTATCTTTCAAAATGATTCACTCCTCGATCTCGAAACTGTATCTCCATTACTTCAAGTACTTCCTAATTTCAAATACACTTAATATTAACACTTAATGAATAAACTATATATATATATATATATATATATAGAAGAAAAACCCAAGGGCTGATTTTAAAAGATACAGAAAGAAGGTATGAGAGGGCCAATAGAGGCACCCTACCCATACGATACTAAGTACAGTAATACCCCAACAAAAAGATACAGATAGACTCAAAAAATTAAAGCATGCAGAAAACAAAAACAAGGGACGAGTCAGTTTAGTTTTGTCTCTTCCTCTAGTTTTAAGAGAGGAGCCAAATAACAAACTTTGAAGTATCGTGTCATTGTCAGGAGTAAACTCCAATGTCTCATCCATTAAATTTCCAAGTTGAAGTGTGCCCCCAGCCTTCTTCCGCCGAGAAGTGTAAACCTGTCATTCTTCATCAGAAAACTAGCTCGTGTGATCCTCGGTCTGATTTAAAACCGCAGTAGAAGAAAATGCAGTTGTTGCCACAGCGATAGGTTCCAGTGTATGTGAAGTGTGAATTGTCACCTCTGCACTTGATGCTTCCTGAATAGGGGAATCATTCGTTATAGTATAGTCATGAGAAGGGTTCCCAGAGGCTGACACCAACCTCTGTCTTGTGGTGATTCCCTTCTCAGGTTGGTTGTCATCCGTTTTGTTAGGAATGCGTTCAGGCACGTGAGGTGCACTAACAACATGTTCCCGCTTTTGACTATTGGTTCTCAACTGTGGGTGCAATCTAAAAAATTTATCCTGGTGGTGTCTAAACATCTTGCAGTGCTTACAGTAGTAAGGTTTTTGTTTCATAATGATTTTTTGCCAATAAACATTGTGAGTAGAGTCAAGTCAGACTTCTTATACATCTGGTAGTGTAATATCTCTTTCAATCAAAATCCTTGCAATATGAGGGCTTCAGAAATGAACTGTGGGTAAGTCTACCTGTAAATGTTTTTCAATGATAGTCTCAATTGCATATAAGATAGGTGGGTCAAAAAATTGAAGTTTGAGTTCAGGTAATGAGAACCACATATGTCCAATTGGGGGTTCTTGACTGGGAACAAAATCAAAGGTCTATTTAAGCAATTTCATATGTTTGCCCTCGATTATGATGAATTTCTTGATGATATTGCAATATTCATGTCCTGCAACAGAATCATGGTACACTTGCGGGAATATCGGACTATCTGCGAGGTAGAAATGGGAGGTACATTTGTGAACCACTGAAGCATAAGAGAGTTTGGCGGGAGCGGCAGCGTAGGAAAGCTCTGAGGCCATTACCGCGATTAGTGCCAACAAAAAACGCATAGCCCGGCTCTGTCGCAGACAACGCAGGTGTCGGCGCAGCCGTCAAGCAGAAGCAGAGGCTGTAGACGACGCATCGGGTAGCTATGCCACCAGACGAAGCAAACGACGCGAGAAACACGATGCACGATGGGTGTTGGCGCAGCTGTCGAGCAAAAGCAGAGCCTTAGACGACGCACCGAGTAGCTCTGCCCCAGACGAAGCAGAAGAAACGAGAATGCGAGCCACGTCGAAGACGCAAGTACAAGCTGACGACGAAGACGACGCGAGTATTTCCCAAACCGAAGACGAAGGTGAGTATTTCCCAAATCGAAGACGAAGGCGACGCGAGACGCTAGGGTTCGCCATGAGGCGAAACCCTAGCAGAGCGGAACGACATGTTTTAAATATACATACATATATATATATATAGATATATATATATGTATAGATGTATATATATATATATATATATGTATAGATGTATATATATATATATATATGTATATATGTATAGATGTATACATATATATATATATATATATATATATATATATATTAAATAAAAGAGCCTCTCATGGCTCTCTACGCTTTAATTAAAAGAGAAGTTACAAAATGCGGTAGAGAAAGTGGATCCCCAACGAAAGCAAAAAGAAAATACAATAAAGTCCTAGGGGTTCCACTTTTTACAATACAACTCCACACAAAGAAAAAAAAAGAAAACAAAAGGTATAGTATACCCAAAAATATATGTATCCCAAAAAGTATATGAAACAAAAAAGTATACCCAAAGTTGACATGTACACAGATGCACCAAAATAATCAGCCGCCGTGGAGAGCAAAAGGAGAAGCAAAGAGCGTCTAACTGTGCTTGAAAGAAGATAAAGCAATGAATCATCCCCCCGGAGACATTTTGAAACTTGCAATCTTCCCAGACAAAATATCCTGCAAAAAACAAACACGAGATAGCACGAGACAATCCGACAAGAATGCATATGATCAACTTGCAATAGATTCTTGCAGGAAGGCCACCAAAACAAGAGAGCAGGCAAAACAGTGTTGAAATAACACCCACACACCCTTAGCCCGCTTAGAAAGGAGCAGAAAACCAAAAATTCTATAGCAGGAAGCTCCGGTCGAAACTGAAGCCTCAAAATCAAACCAAAACCTGATGTCCAAACCGAAAAGAGATAGGAGGAAAGCAGTGGCATACCCCAGCAAAGTCCACCCAACCTGATGTCCAAATCGAGAAGAGATAGCAGCCAAAAGAGTGGCAAACCCCAACAAAGTCCACCCAACCGAACAAAAAAAAGACATAAGAGGGAAAGTCTCAAACAAACTATCAAAAGCCAAGGTTTGAAAACACAAAATCCTAGCCCAAAGCAAAAAAACCCCAGCCGAACCAAATAAAGCATAAAAAACCCAACTAAACTCTGATAAATGGAGCTTCAAGCAAGTCCCCTGTAAGAAGAATATAGAGCTGCTAAAAGGGAGAGATCCCACTTACAACCTCACTAGCTTCCCTGCCCATACGGACTAACCAATTCGCAAAAGACTTGTCTTCTCTATAGATGCAAGACAATTTTATATTCAAGTTGTATCTTTGTATAATATCTCACACTCTATTCATAGTGGAAATCAAATCCCACCGAGGCTTAGAAACCTTATTGAACGCATCAATAAGGATTTGAGAGTCCGTCTCCAAAATTATGTTATATAATTTGAGGCGAGTAACAACATGTAAAGCCAACAGAAAAGCCCAACATTCAGCCTCAACGGCAGAGGAGGCCAAAATAGGAGAAGCAAAGAAAAATAAGCAATGCCCGAAATGGTCTGTAGAACCCCAACCGCACCAGCCGCATTGGGAATCCAACTACCATCAAAATTGAACTTGACCCAATCCAAAGTTGGGGGTTGCCATCTAAAGAAGATGGCCTTCTTACCCAACCTGGACCGATCAGCATTACCAAGTAAGCAAAGAACACGACAAGATCGATGAAAATGGGCTATAATGTTAGAAGCGGTAATAGAAAGATCACACATAGTATTGTCATATTTAGCATCATTTCTCGCCGCCCATATGAACCAAAGAGGCACAAGGGGAAACCAAAACAACTTCTTATCCACCTAAGTTGCATCTCTCCAAACCTTAAGAAAATCAGCAATCGAGGAGAGTTCAACCATTTGATAGCAAAATGGTCGCCCAAAATGTTCCAAGTATCAGCAACAAATGGACAAAGAAAGAAAAAGTGTGTAACCGATTCAGAATCTCTTTTACATAAATAGCATTGGGATGTCAATTTCAATCCTTTAAGCTTCAAAATATCATCCAGAGAAAGCAATTGGAGAAAGAACCTCCATACGAAGAAAGAGAAGGATGGAGAAATAAGCTTGTTTCAAATAACTTGCCCCCATCTCCAATCAGTACACTGATAAAGGTTAGAATAAAGCATTTTGGCGGGAGATAAGGATCCAATAGCTTTCCACATAGGACGATTCTTGGCGGTAGGCTTCAGAGTAAAACATAGTTTAATTTATTGACATTCCAATTATCATCAAGCCACAAATCAGAGAGAATCAGATCATTTGAAAACTTGTGTCGTAACGGGAGATTAAAATCTCCCTGACCCCATTGGTCATGTCAGGCCGAGATTTGGCCCTCACCGATATCCCAAAACATAAATTTTGAAGCCGTCTCTCTAGCCTTAATAATTGCTTTCCAAATCTTAGAATCACCCACTTTCCGTTGAACCAATGTGGGATGATGATGAGAACAATACCTGTGATACAAAAAATTGGCCCATAAGGAGTCTTTCGAACGAAATTTAAACCACAACTTATACATGTTAATCTCAGAGATTTGATTAAGACTTTTAATCCCCAAACCACCAACCTTCATAAGCTTATAAATTTTATTAAAAGAAAACCGATGCTTCCTTGATTGACTTCCAGACCAAAGAAAACGATTAAAGATCCTCTCTAATGTGAGCTAAGTATTCTTCTTAATTTACGAATTTGCAACGCATACATAGGAATGTTGATTAAGACACTTTTGAGCAAAGTGAGGCGGCCACCATTGGATAGAAAAATATTTCTACAATCCTTAATTTTAGATTTGATTTTCGCAACAATATCATCATATTGAATGTGCTTCCAACAACCTCTTAACAAATTAAAACCAAGATACTTGAGAGGAAGAGTAGATGAGTGACACCCAGTGAAGGAGATAGCCCAAGAAGCAACAAATTGATTAATATTCTTGACGAAGTAAAGATTATATTTATCCTTGCTAAAAATTAATCCGGAAGTTTGTTGGAACTCCTCGAGCACCCCCATCAACAACTTCATAGAATTTTTACCAGCATTAGAGAAAAGAATAGCATCATCCGCATAAGCAAGGTGACTCACCAAAACCGTAGACTTATGATGAAAGTGTGTGTAAATCTTTTTTGCTGCAAATCATTGATCAAACGAGAAAAATAATCAAAATGCGATAATAAAAATCATCGGAGATAGAGGATCACCTTGCTTAATGCCTCTTTGCGCAGAGAAGAACCCATAAGCATTACCATTAACCATAACACTATAGTGATTATTGTGCAGTAATCTTTGAATAAGAGAAATGAAGTTATGATGAAAACCACGAGCATGCAGAATATTGATAATGAAATCCCAACTGATTGTATCAAAGCTTTTTTAATATCAAGCGTAAAAATCATATTACCGCCATAACATCTCTTATCAAGGTCCTCAATAAGTTCTTGAGCTAGTAGGATATTATCGGTGATCTCACGGCCTTTAACAAAAATCGACTGTTGAGGCGAAATGATTTTGGGGAGGAGAGGTTGAAGTCTGGAAAGCATCAATTTACTCAAAACTTTAGAAATGACAGAAGTGAGGGAGGGAGATGGGGTGAAATTTATCCCAGCTAGATTTATCAAGACTTTTGGGCATAAGGACAATCATAGTAGAAGTAAAGTATTTCCCAGGATCTTCCTCTGGAAAAAAACTTTGAATAGCAAGAATAATCTCCAATGATATNTGTGTGTGTATATATATATATATATATATATATATATATATATATATATATATATATATATATATATATATATATATATATATATATATATATATATATATGCATATGTTTTTTTTTTGAAAGGAAAAATGCATATGTATACATATTTGTGTATATGTATATATATGTATATAGGTGGATATATATCTAAATATATCTATATAGGTGGATATATATATATAATATATATATATAATTCATATATCGGTATATAATTCATTAATTAAATTATAATATAAACCCAATCTTACTTAAGACTCCTTTGGCCACCCGCTATCACAACGAGAGTTTCGTCTCGCATGCATTTGCTGGCTCCCTTCTCTTCTACAAGACGGAGCCGATCGATTCAGTGCACACAAGCATCCACTCCTTCCTTCTCGCATGCCCTTCTCTTTCTTCCTTTGTTAGGACACAAGATTCCCAAGCACGAAGAGCCCTACGACAAGTTTTCCCTTCCTAAAAGAGAAACTACTCCTTTCGGCTAGGGTTGGTCTACTCCCACTTAGAAACCATCAAAGTTGTTTCTTCACATTTACCTGGTCAACAACATCTCTTCCCTTGGCTTTGTTCTTCACAGGAAAATCTTCCACTTCCTCTTCTTCTTCTACCCCTGCTTCATCTCCTCCTTCAGCCATTGCTTCTTCTTCATCTTTTTTTCTCTCACATTATCTTTCTCTCGCTCCCTTTGGCTTTATCTTATGTTTGAGTTTGAAAGGTTGAGGGAAAGGAGTCTTCTGTTAAACTCCCCATACGTGACAATTCTATTTTCAAACGATGCTTAATTTTTTTAAATTAAAACTGGTTATTACAATCATCCCTTATGAAATTTATAATATGATCTAACATCAAAATCGGCATGCTTTTTCAAAAAAATTGGGTAAACACAATTTTTCTTTAATAATTCAAATAAGTCAACAAGAATACAAAGATAAACACCTACAATTTAAGAGGAAGGCGATCTCTCCCAATTCCCATAGTTCGAGAGTTAGGAAATCTCTCTCAAACTCTAAACATTAAACTCACAATTCAATCTCATGCATAACCCTAATCGTAGACATAACAAACATATTTATACCCAATAAATAATAGTAATAAAAGATTAAATTGCCCTAAGGCGTACAAAAGACAAATTTGCCCTTAGGTTAGGCGCCAACGTAACAATACTCCTCCCAAGATACCTTGTCTTCAAGGTGGGGAAAAGTTAGTGTTCCTCATCCCCCATAGCTCTTTATTTCTTCATTCTCTGCCTTCTCATCGTGCACTATGAGAACTTGTAATTTTCAATCCTTGCAACGGTGTTCTGAGATAAACTTCTCATCACACCGAAAACATACTCTCTTGACTCACTTCTCCCAAATCTGTCTCTATAAGATGTTTCAGTGCCGCTCCCGGTTGTGGCCAATGCAGCCTCCCTCTGGACTTCCACTGTTTGAGCTTTTGGTATCGTCGTGGTTGTAGCAGTTCGGTACGACGTATCTGTATTGCTCATGCTAGCCTTTTTCATTTGATTCTTGCCCTCTATCATCTAAGCTAGCTCCATTATCTCCCTCAATCCCCGCCGTCTCAATAGTTGGAGCGATGCTCATATACTGGGTTTTAGGCCCTTCATGAAATTTCTTTCAGTCCTGCTTCAAAAATTCCCTCAGCCATCCCGACAATAGCTTAAATCTCTCCCTATATTCCATGATAACCTCCTCCTGAGTCAAGGCATAAAATTGTTCGTGTATTTCTCATTTCCGAATTGCTCGGAAACATTCCATAAAACAATCATTGAATTCCTCCCACGAATAGATCGGATTTCTAGCCTCCCTCTATTGAAACCAGGCTAGAGCTTTTCCTTACAAGCATAACACTGCAATTATGAGATTCTCCTATCCATCTAGCGCATTAGTCGCGAAGTATCACTCCGTCGGATACACCCACCCATGTGCATCTTCCCTCTCGAAGATCGGCATCTTCAACTTCTTAATTCTAGCATCTCCATCCCAACTTCCACTTCATCTGTTGTTTCACCCATGTATCGAAAATAAAACTCTCCTTCGATTGTAGTCATTTCTCATCCCTGTTTCTCTCCTTTCTTCTTCTTTCTCCTCTATACCTCTTGCATGATCTCTTCTCCATATTTTGGCCCAACAGCCTCCATCAAAAATCTCTAATCCACCCCTTTTGACCTCATTTTGAGGTCATTATTCTTTTCCTATGAATCCTAGCATCTATCCCTAAGGGTTCATATTGACCATCTTCAAAAACTAGAACTGGGACCCATCCTTTTTAGAAATTTCAGCCACCTCCTATTTCTCTTTTGATGTCTCGCCTGAGCGGTCTCAAACCATCGTCTTATGGTCGAGGGGTTAAGGACTATCATGTGGAGAGTCAGGGAGAAGTTCCTAATAGGATTTCAAGCCCTAGGAAAATCACTTCACGACTTTATCATCACACGTGCACACCAGATACACGAAATTCAATTCACTAAGTCGCACAAAAACGAACTTAAATTGAGCTTAAGGATTGGTGAAAATGCGAACTTCTCCGAACGACCTCCGACGACAAAATGGATTGTGTCAACTCGTCCGGGACACCAATTTTAATAGGAAAAGATACTCCTATTGTCATATTTTCGACACGAGTAAAATTACATGCAAATCGATGAATTTGCCAAAACAACCTCCGACGGTGAAACGGACCGCTTTAGCGCGTCCGAAACGCCAAAATTACCTAAAAAAGACATTCAATTTTCTACAATCTGATGCACAAATGAAAATGCACAAATCAAATTTTTATTTCTGAAATATTAAATATTTTTATATATTTATATTTATAATAAAATTTATAATCCTAAATCCTATTAATCCTCTACCCGCGCACTTAAACCCTCGTCCGACCCGTTCCATGGCTCGATCCCGTGACTCGATCCCGCAGTGTTTGTCTTGTTCCCCTCTCGTGCCCTAGATCCCATGGCCGATCCACGCGGCGATTTCTTCTCCCTTTCTCGACTCTTCCTTTGTCGATCGCGTACGCAGCTCGCCTCCTCGAGCTCCCCTCGACTTTTCGGCTCTCCAATCACAAGAGGCGAGCTGGCCGGCCCTTCTCCTTCTCAAGGTTTTATCGTCTCCCTCTTTACTGTGGCAATTACTGCCTCATCGTGTGATTCATTTACTAGTGAGGCTAGTTGGTGGCTTTTTCCCCTCTTCTCTGCCTATAAAATGGCTTCTTAGTGTATGGTTCTAGATTGTTGAGAATTTTTTGAGAGAAAGGAGAGGCTGCGGTTTTTCTACTGTGGGAAGTCTTTAGAGAAGAAAACTGCTAAAATCTTTTCTAAGTTTGATTCTCGCGCGCTTGGAGTGTGGAGCAGTAGTGGTTGTTTTCTGAAGCTCTTAGGAAGAGAGGCATTGCTGAAATCCTCTCTAAGTTAAATTCTCGTGTACTGGGAGCTGAGGGATCGTGGGTGGCTGTTTGCGTGAGGCTTTTAGGAAGGATTTCTGTGGGAGTATTTTCTTGAATCTGTTTTACAGTGCCTTGCTTTAAATCTGCTGAAAAAGGTATTCTCCTCCTCTTCTCTATTTTTACACTATTTTGGATGGCATAAAAATATTTCCAATCTCATGAGGAAGCAAGATTTGGGTATGTTTTAAGATTTAAGCATGAAATAATTCCTATAAACATCACAATATAGCATGTATGGGCTGTCTTTGTTCTTCTTGCTTGAGATATTTGGAAATATTATAATGGTGGTTTTGAAATGAAAATCGCCCCTCTAGAAATGCATGTTAGAATGGGTTATCAAACCCATTTATTACTCGTGTTCAAAAATGAATATTAGCTCATGCTTATTTATTTCATGCTACCTATCACTATTTGAAACATATGTTGGAATATTTCTCTGTTTTGCCCCCCTACCTTTGGTTTCGGTTTTGGTTAGGCTGGATTTAATGTTAGCTAAAAAAATTTTCTGTGTTAGCCCATTTAGAGGGCTCGGTCTTGGCCTCATGATAGCTAAAAATTGCATTTCATTTAGCCCATTTGGTGGGTTCGGTTTGGCTCTTTTGGGACTGAACCTATGCTGGAAATTTTTGTCTTGTTTTGACCCATTTGTTGGGTTCGGCTTCGACTCTTTTGAGATGGATTCTGGCTGAAATTTCTCTCCGGTTTTCCCATGTGGAAGGCTCAGCTTTAGCTTTTGTTAGGTTGGATTTAACTGAAATTTTAACATTATCTTTGGCCCGTTTTGTGGGTTCGGTTTGGACTCTTTTGGAATCAAATTTATGCTAGAAATATTTTTTTTTTTTTACCCACTTATTGGGTTTGATTTGAGCTCTTTTGGAATTAAACCATGGATGAAAATACTCTCTGTCTTGGCCCATTTGGAGGGCTCGGTTTTGGCCTAGGCTATGTTCTTTTCTCTAGCCTATATGTTGGGATTTAATCGAATTTGAAACAAGGAATTGGCTTGACTCAAAGGTTTATCTGTTGGTTTCCTTGCATTTTATTTTTTTCCCTTCTTGCTGGACTCGGGTATGCTTGTCATGATTCTCTGTTTTGCTCTTCTTCCTGGCTTCAGATTTACTGGCCACGGTTTTCTGTTTTTTTTTTCCCTATGCTAGAAGTTGTTTTGGTCCAGTTGTTGGGCTCGGGTTGCACCTGTGTTGGGTTTGGGCTGCTCCTATGTTGAGCTGGGTTTGTCCCCTGTATGGGGCTCGGTTTGGGCTCCTTTTGGTGTTGTATGTTGGTTGAAATCTCTTATTGTTTGAACCATTCATTGGGCTTGGCTTGCCCCCTGTGTTGAGCTTGGTTTTCCCCTAGACCGGGACTGGGTTTGGCCCTTTGAAGGGCTCGGTTTAGCTCCTTTTTGATATCATGTCATGGCTGAAATCTCTTGCTGTTTTAGCCCTTTGATGGGCTCGGTTTCACTCTTGTGCTGGACTTGTTTGCCTCTTGCGCTGAGCTCGGGTTTACTAGCTACGGTTTCCTGTCTTGCCCATTTTAATGGGCTCGGTTGGGTTGAAAATTCCTGATATGACGTTTCTTTTGAGATTTTTATGGGTAATCAAGTTTGTCATCCCAAAATTCATGATTTCAATATACACTTCTATATGGGAATATTTGAAATAAGTTGATCAATTCATTATTATGTCTTACTTGATGAAAATAGCTTCGATTTGGATAGTTTATGGTAGCTTGTCCATTCACTCTCTTATGTATATCAAAGGCGATGTAATGGCAGTACTTATGGTGGTTTCCTTTCCGCTGCCTTGGTCGTAAGCCTTACTTGGTGCTGCTGCCTTTGTGGCCTTCTTCTTTACCCTGGTCGTGAACCTCCACCTGCAGCTCTTTTATGATTAATGTGGTTGTTTTTGGGGCTTTTTCTCACCTCATTGCCCCTGGTCGTAAGCCTTGCTGCAGTGGTTCTTTGGTTTTGTGACATGGTTCAGGCTTGGCTTTCTCTTTGCTGCCCCTACCTATAAGCTTTTGCCCTATTTCTTGTTTTAAAGTGTGGACTTATGTTGAAATTTGGTTATGCATTTCATAATTTCTACTTGTGGGCTTGCTATGAGACTTGGCTGCCCTCTTTCCTGGCCTTACCCGTGAGCTCTGCTCTCTTTTCTGGCTTTACCTGTGAGCTGGTTTTAGGGCTGGTTTGTTCTCTTTGTGGTCCTTGGCCGTGAGTTTGCTTGGGGCTTGGCTGCTCTATTTTCTTGGCCTTACCAGTGAACTTAAATATGTGAGGGCCTTCTTCTTGTTGCCTTGGTTGTGAGCCTTGCTTTGTGTTCATGGCCCTTTGTGGTCTACCTCTGGCTGCCCTTACCTGTGGGCATATCTTGTGGTGGGCTTCCTCTTATTGCCCTTACCCGTGAGTATTACCTTGTAATCTCTTGGTGGAATAGATTGAGTTGGTGGTTGTCCCTTTCTATTGCCCTGGTCATGAATATTTATATGCTTTTATATGGATAATTTCATGTTTATGTGATATGAAAAGTTTTTAATGAAGAATGGAAGTAAATGATTTTGACATCGGTGTGATTTTCTGGAATGCTGGAGAGTTACTTCTTCTATTGATTAATGTCCCTTCTTTTGCAAAAATATAAAATGGCTTGTACAATTTCATTTGGAGGAAACATAAGACTGATGCAAACTGGATTCATCAAAAGTTTGAAAATTCATAAAATTGTCATTTGGAAAGGATATTATTCTTGGGTTAATCCAATTATAAAATTTGAGAAAATGATATCCTTTGTGGATTGATTCAAGGATCTTGGGCTCTCTTTTTCAGATCTTTTTATCACAGTTTTGAGGGTTGGTTCACTCTTTATCCTTTCGGTCTTTTGGGTGAATCAACTCCTCTCTCTCATCCCCATTTTTATTCTTTTTTTTTCCTTGCTTCTTGGTTCATTTTTCTGTGCTTATGTCTGATACATAAGTGCTCATATATAGTCTTTTGTTATATATGAAACCATCAACCAAAGTCGCAAGTAAGTCGGTTTTATTTTGGGGCGTAGGGTGATGATAACAAAGGCACGCCGGTGATATAGCAGAATGATGTCTCCTCTTACAACAGCATGACTCAATTCTGGAACCTGATGAACTGTAGGATGAAAGTATTATTCACCGACATAAAACTAGAAGGGGACCCGTACCTTCTTACGATGTTGGTGGTCATACGCCCGACAGCGTGATCAACTAGTGGACAACTGTATTTTCCAAAACTGATAAGAATAAGTATGATAAGAACAANTCAATAGAAATTGACTTGTTAAGAAACTTTCTCAACTCCCTAGAAAAGTAGTGTATATGCATCATGCCCCCGTAGCCAAAATGGAGAAATTTCTAATTTTTGTACTTTATGATGGCTCGAATGGATCCAGAAAATCTGGGTGATAAATTCAAAAGCAATCAATCACATAATAAACCACAGTAACTCCTTTAAAACATTCAAAACATATCTAAATAATAGAATAACATAAGGACCTCATAGATCCATAAATTCTACTTCATGACAAAAAATATTCTCATTTCCCATGCATTTACTTCAATGATGTGTTGAATATTCCTGACTGTTTTCGATTTTTCGGAAGACTTTATTATATTCAATTATTAGCATTTTTTCTATTTCTATAAGTTACAATTATTGGTATGTCATAATTCACGTTTGATTCCTTTATCATAGAGAGTTTTGGCTGAATTTATTATTTTCCTAATCTAAAGGTTATTCCACTTTATTTATCTTATAATCATTTTCCATGAAATTAAAGATGATTGGTTATTTTTTCCCAGAGCCCACCTTTACCTTCGGAACGGTGACCTAATACAATCCAGAGATTCCCCGTGGATTTTGTGCCCCTCTCGGTTACGATACAGTCACAATTAGAGCCCGCTATGAAGACAATGACTAGATCTCAGTAAACCCCTCAAGATAAAGTCATGATTAAAGCTCGCTAGAAAGACAACTGGATCGCGGCCTTTGAAGCACAGACACAAACACGAGGACACTGACTTTACACGATACAGGGACAAAACATAACTAGAAAGAATAGGACACGACACGTCATAAGCACGTTTTCATATTTAGTTACTTAATAATATAATTTTTATTATTATTATTTATTAAAGGCATCACAAAACAAAGTATATAAAAATAAAATTTAAATTATAAATTTAGCTTGTATGTGAAACCTCATTCTTATAAAAATAAATTTTCAAAATTAGAAATATAATATATTTCAAAAAGAATTCTTCCAATTTATCTACTAAAATTTTAAATATCCTACACAACTTGTTTAATTAATTAAGTTAAAATTTAACTTTTAAAATTAGAGTATAAGTTTATAACTATTAACTCATTAAAGAGTAAAAAAATATAAATTATCACTTACCAAATTAGAGCGGTTTTGGCTCCACTTGGTTTCGATGAATAGAAGCTTCAGTGCAAGCGTCACGAAGTTCACGCTATATTTGGATTGGCTTGAATGAATAAATTTGATTCCTACTCAAGTTGTGACAAAGAAGCTTATGGCTTCTGCTTTAGTAAGTGAAAATTCGACTTAAATGAATAAAAGAGAGCAAGAATGCTCAGCTTAGATGAGCAAAAGATGGTCATTTGATACTCGACTTCAACAAACAATGAGGGAACTTCTGATGCTCGGCTTTCAATAAATGCATGATAGATATTTGATACTCGGCTTCAACAAACAAAGAGGGAGCTTCTTGAGCTCAGCTTTAATGAATATGGGATGCATCTTCGATGCTCAATTTTGACTGTTGAGGGAGATTTGACATGAGAGAGGAAACGATTTCAAATATAAGGTATAATTAAGGCTATACAGACATTTAAAATTTTTCACTTCTCGTGTCCCATTTTTTCCCAAATCGTATTAAGCTAATGTTCAATGCGGTGTCGAGGCGTGTCCTCGAAGTCTTTGAGCCATAAAAAATTTCAAACACATTGTATTGTATCGGACAAGCGTCAAGAGTGTATTGGACAAGTGTCGGTGTCCGATACGTGTCTGACATGGGTACGACATAATTTTTGAAATGTCGGTGCTACATAGATTGAGACAGACCCATTGCAACACAATCACAATTAGAGCCCGTTGGGAAGGCAATGATCGAATGACAACATTCATAGACCCGACATCACGTGATATTTCTTATCTTTCCCTTGACGTCAAAACTGAGCAGGCCGAGTTCTTAGCAGCAGCTTCTTTTCTTTAGAGACTTTCTCCGTCACCTTTGCTTTCTTCTTCGATGGTTTCTCGGCTTCAACGTTATAGGAATTTGTAATTTGAGGGTATTTCCGTTCCACTGGTTTTCAAAAAAAAAAGTATTATGTTCCCAAGAACTACGAACTGGAGAATCAAACTAAATATGAAGTAGGCCCATCAAATACTTAATTTATTTCAACCCCTTCGGCTTCTCCGTTGGAGTTTTCTCCGCCAAATTCTTCTCTACTCAACCTAAGCGTTGAAATACTTGGGGCCATAACGGACTCAAAATTTTGGACTAGTCCGCTTCTCTCCTTCGATAATATCATACAAGTCAACAAATGAGAAGTGCCCAAAAAAATTTTACCATTTCTACCGGTTCCAGTAATTCCAAAACCAATTTGTCATACTCAAGGTTGTGCGAGCATTGCAAAAAAAAAATGGTATATGAAGAAGGCATGTTGGAAGCTTCATCATAAACCAAAATTTAACGTAAATGTCGAGTCTATCAAGCAACTGTTGATGAAACTCTAGGCCTTCTACAAACTCTAATTTAATGCCTATCACTAAGAAGTAATTAAAGCATCTGTACAAGTTCTTTCAATCTTCAAAATTGTCATTGAGTCTATTGTACTCTTCAGTGCATAAGGGTAACTCTCTAACTAGTACATTATTAGGTGTTAACCCTGAAATTTTATTCGTTCTTGAATAATTTATTCTAGCGCAATTGATCATGTGACTATTTCAAGATTATTCTCATCTCATAGACTTTATGCAGGCAATAAAATGACCAAAATTATCAATGGTTCCCTCTTGATAATTGTCAGGATATAAAATGTTAAACTTACCTTATTGTTAACCCTTCGTGATATGCTTCATGTTCCCAACTTGTCTTGTAATCTATTGTCCATTAGCAAAATTACTTCTAATTAAGTTCTAATCTTTTCGTTGTGAGTTTCAAAAATTGACCACTGCAAGAATGATTGACGGTGCTAACGAAAAGGATAGACTCTATTATTTTGATGATGAACTTGATGCAAATAGTAATGTCATAGTATTTGTTTAAATTTTAATTTTATTTCCAAATATAATGATATTATGTTACGGCATTATATGTTAGGTCATTCTAATTTTCAAAGTATTTGTTTTAATTTTAATTTTATTTTCAAAGATAATGATATTATGCTACCGCATTATAAGTTAGGTCATCATAATTTTCAATATTTAAAATTCTTGCTTCCCAATTTATTTAAAAATATACACCTTCGAGTTCTAAGTTTTCTAGTCCTGAACCAGAGTCTACCCCTAATCCTAAATCTAATGCTAATGCTAAGGGAGTGAGATCTTACACACAACATACATTGTCTCGTTGTGTGTCATATGAAAATCTCACGCCCATTTTTCGAGCTTTTATCACACAACTGTCTTATATGGAGAATCCCAATACTATACATAATGCTATGAAACTTCCTAAGTGGAAGCTACCTATAAGGGAAGAAAAGCTCTGAAAAAATTGGCACATGACAATTGGTCGATCTATCTAGAGGGAAGAAACTCGGATTCAAATGAGTGTTTACAATCAAGTATAATTATGGTCGCTCTCTAAAACGATACAAACCTCGACTGGTTGCTAAGGGCCTCACTGATTTATTATATTGATTTCTTAGACATTTACCTCAGTCGCAATATAAATTCTATAAGAATTATTATGTCACTTGTAGCTAATCTTGACTGATCCATATAATAGTTGGATATAAAAAATGCATTTCTTAATGAAGACTTAAAGGAAGAAGTGCACATGGATGCACCTTCAGGATTTAGTGTGAAGTTTGGCATAAATGTATGTAAACTAATAAAGTCGTTATTCGGGTCGAAGCAGTCATCGAGAGCATGGTTTGAAAATTTTACGCCGTTCGTTAA
>JXCR01092480.1:407955-421830 GCA_002079205.1 Phalaenopsis hybrid cultivar | reverse complement strand
TTCTTGAATAATTTATTCTAGCGCAATTGATCATGTGACTATTTCAAGATTATTCTCATCTCATAGACTTTATGCAGGCAATAAAATGACCAAAATTATCAATGGTTCCCTCTTGATAATTGTCAGGATATAAAATGTTAAACTTACCTTATTGTTAACCCTTCGTGATATGCTTCATGTTCCCAACTTGTCTTGTAATCTATTGTCCATTAGCAAAATTACTTCTAATTAAGTTCTAATCTTTTCGTTGTGAGTTTCAAAAATTGACCACTGCAAGAATGATTGACGGTGCTAACGAAAAGGATAGACTCTATTATTTTGATGATGAACTTGATGCAAATAGTAATGTCATAGTATTTGTTTAAATTTTAATTTTATTTCCAAATATAATGATATTATGTTACGGCATTATATGTTAGGTCATTCTAATTTTCAAAGTATTTGTTTTAATTTTAATTTTATTTTCAAAGATAATGATATTATGCTACCGCATTATAAGTTAGGTCATCATAATTTTCAATATTTAAAATTCTTGCTTCCCAATTTATTTAAAAATATACACCTTCGAGTTCTAAGTTTTCTAGTCCTGAACCAGAGTCTACCCCTAATCCTAAATCTAATGCTAATGCTAAGGGAGTGAGATCTTACACACAACATACATTGTCTCGTTGTGTGTCATATGAAAATCTCACGCCCATTTTTCGAGCTTTTATCACACAACTGTCTTATATGGAGAATCCCAATACTATACATAATGCTATGAAACTTCCTAAGTGGAAGCTACCTATAAGGGAAGAAAAGCTCTGAAAAAATTGGCACATGACAATTGGTCGATCTATCTAGAGGGAAGAAACTCGGATTCAAATGAGTGTTTACAATCAAGTATAATTATGGTCGCTCTCTAAAACGATACAAACCTCGACTGGTTGCTAAGGGCCTCACTGATTTATTATATTGATTTCTTAGACATTTACCTCAGTCGCAATATAAATTCTATAAGAATTATTATGTCACTTGTAGCTAATCTTGACTGATCCATATAATAGTTGGATATAAAAAATGCATTTCTTAATGAAGACTTAAAGGAAGAAGTGCACATGGATGCACCTTCAGGATTTAGTGTGAAGTTTGGCATAAATGTATGTAAACTAATAAAGTCGTTATTCGGGTCGAAGCAGTCATCGAGAGCATGGTTTGAAAACTTTACGCCGTTCGTTAATAGTCAGGGATATACCCAAATGCAAGGAGAATATATAATATTTTCCAGACATTCAAAGAATGGGAAAATAGTCATATTGATTGCATATATGGATGATATTACTATCACCAGAAATGACGTATATGAAATGAGACCAAGGGCTTGGAATTTCTCAAGTATTTCATTGGTATGGAAGCTATAGCGAAGAAAAAGATTGTTGCTGCCCGGCAAAAATATGTCATTGATCTTTTTAAAAAAATTTAGATGAGTAATTGTAAGCATGCAGATACTCCAATAGATCTCAATCAAAAACTAGGAGAAGAGAAGGAAGGTGACCTAGTGAATACAAACCCGATATCAATTTTGTGTGGGAAAGTTGATACACTTATCACATACACGGCAAGATATCACCTTTGAAGTTTGGTAAATCAATTTATGCATTTTTCCTCTACAAAACACTTGGAAGTAATTAACACGATTCTCATAGCCTTAAAATGTACACCAAGGACTTACTTTCTCAAAAGACCACACAACAGAACATGGAGGCATAAAGCGATGCAGATTGATCGGGGCTCAGTTGTTGACATGAGATCGACATCCAGATGTTATATTTATTTTTGGGAAACTCTGGTTACATGATGAAGAAAGAAAAAGAATGTGGTGGCAAGTAGTGCCGAAGGAGCATATCAAGCTATGGCTAATGGAGTATGTCAGATGTTCCGATTGAAGAAAATTCTTGAAGAGCTACGAATCCCGATAAACATGTTTCTGAAGTTGTAATGTGAGAATAAAGCTTTCATAAACATTGTGAAAAATTCAGTAAAACATGATCGCACAAAACTGTGGAGATTGATAAATACTTCATAAAAAAGAAGATTGATTGTGGAGCTATTTGCATGTCATTTATCTCTACTGCACAACAAATAATGGATATCTTCATCAAAGCACTGTTCATGCCTAATTTTGAGCTCTTTGTAAGCAAATTAGGCATGATAGATATATATGCTCTAACATGAGGGTGTTGAAATTTTAAGAAAATTTTATTTTAAATATATTCTATTATTAGTATTTTCCTATTTCTAGAAGTTAGAATTATCGACATACCATAATTCACGTTTCCTTTATCATGGGGAATTATGGCCGNTCAAAAGAAATTGACTTGTTAAGAAACTTTCTCAACTCCCTAGAAAAGTAGTGTATATGCATCATGCCCCCGAGCCAAAATGGAGAAATTTCTAATTTTTGTACTTTATGGTGGCTCGAATGGATCCAAAAAATCTGGGTGATAAATTCAAAAGCAATCAATCACATAATAAACCACACTAACTCCTTTAAAACATTCAAAACATATCTAAATAATAGAATAGCATAAGGACCTCATAGATCCATAAATTCTACTGCATGACAAAAAAATTTCTCATTTCCCATGCATTTACTTCAATGATGTGTTGAATATTCCTGACTGTTTTCGATTTTTCGGAAGATTTTATTATATTCAATTATTAGCATTTTTCTATTTCTATAAGTCATAATTCACGTTTGATTCTTTTATCATAGAGAGTTTTGGCTGAATTTATTATTTTCCTAATCTAAAGGTTATTCCACTCTATTTATCTTATAATCATTTTCCATGAAATTAAAGATGATTGATTATTTTTTCCCTCTCAAAAAACTACATGGTATCAGAGCCCACCCTGGAACGGTGATCTAATACAATCCAGAGATTCCCCGCGGATTTTGTGCCCCTCCCGATTATGATACAGTCGCAATTAGAGCCCGCTGTGAAGACAATGACCAGATCTCAGTAAACCCCTCAAGATAAAGTCATGATTAAAGCTCGCTAGGAAGACAACTGGATCGCGGCCTTTGAGCACGGATGCAAACACGAGGACACTGACATTACACAATACAGGGACAAAACATAACTAGAAAGAATAGGACACGACACGTCATAAGCATATTTTCATATTTAGTTAATTAATAATATATATTTTTTTTATTATTATTTATTAAAGACATCACAAAACAAAGTATATAAAAATAAAATTTTAATTATAAATTTAGCTTGTATGCGAAACCTCATTCTTATAAAAATACATTTTCAAAATTAGAAATATAATATATTTCAAAAAGAATTCTTCCAATTTATCTACTAAAATTTTAAATATCCTACAATCACAACTTGTTCAATTAATTAAGTTAAAATTTAACTTTTAGAATTACAATATAAGTTTATAACTATTAACTCATTAAAGAGTAAAAAAATATAAACTATCACTTACCAAATTAGAGCGGTTTTGGCTCCACTTGGTTTCGATGAATAGAAGCTTTAGTGCAAGCGTCACGAAGTTTACGCGATATTTGGATTGGCTTGAACGAATACATTTGATTCCTACTCAGGTTGTGACAAAGAAGCTTATGGCTTCTGCTTTAGTAGGTGCAAATTTGACTTAAACGAATAAAAGAGAGCTAGAATGATCAGCTTAGATGAGCAAAAGCTGGTCATTTGATACTCGATTTCAACAAACAATGAGGGAACTTCTGATGCTCGGCTTCAATAAATGCATGATGGATATTTGATACTCGGCTTCAACAAACAAAGAGGGAGCTTCTTGAGCTCAGCTTTAATGAATATGGGATGCATCTTCGATGCTCAATTTTGACTGTTGAGGGAGATTTGACATGAAAGAGGAGACGATTTCAAATATAAGGTATAATTAGGGCTATACATACATTTAAAATTTTTCTCGTGTCCCATTTTTTTCCCAAATCGTATTAAGCTAATGTTCGATGCGGTGTCGAGGCGTGTCTTGGAAGTCTTTGAGCCATAAAAATTTCAAACACATTGTATTGTATCGGACAAGCGTCAAGAGTGTATTGGACAAGTGTCGGTGTCCGATACGTGTCTGACATAGGTACGACAAAATTTTTGAAATGTCGGAGCTACATGGATTGAGACAGACCCATTGCAACACAATCACGATTAGAGCCCATTGGGAAGGCAACGATCGAATGACAACGTTCATAGACCCGACATCACGTGATATTTCTTATCTTTCCTTTGACGTCAAAACTGAGCAGGCCAAGTTCTTAGCAGCAGGCTTCTTTTCTTTAGAGACTTTCTCCGTCACCTTTGCTTTCTTCTTCGATTATTTCTCGGCTTCAACGTTATAGGAATTTGTAATTTGAGGGTATTTCCGTTCCACTGGTTTTCAAAAAAAAAAAAGGATTATGTTCCCAAGAACTATNTTTCTCGGCTTCAACGTTATAGGAATTTGTAATTTGAGGGTATTTCCGTTCCACTGGTTTTCAAAAAAAAAAGTATTATGTTCCCAAGAACTACGAACTGGAGAATCAAACTAAATATGAAGTAGGCCCATCAAATACTTAATTTATTTCAACCCCTTCGGCTTCTCCGTTGGAGCTTTCTCCACCAAATTCTCCTCTACTCAACCTAAGCGTTGAAATACTTGGGGCCATAACGGACTCAAAATTTTGGACTAGTCCGCTTCTCTCCTTCGATAATATCATACAAGTCAACAAATGAGAAGTGCCCAAAAAAATTTTACCATTTCTACCGGTTCCAGTAATTCCAAAACCAATTTGTCATACTCAAGGTTGTGCGAGCATTGCAAAAAAAAAATGGTATATGAAGAAGGCATGTTGGAAGCTTCATCATAAACCAAAATTTAACGTAAATGTCGAGTCTATCAAGCAACTGTTGATGAAACTCTAGGCCTTCTACAAACTCTAATTTAATGCCTATCACTAAGAAGTAATTAAAGCATCTGTACAAGTTCTTTCAATCTTCAAAATTGTCATTGAGTCTATTGTACTCTTCAGTGCATAAGGGTAACTCTCTAACTAGTACATTATTAGGTGTTAACCCTGAAATTTTATTCGTTCTTGAATAATTTATTCTAGCGCAATTGATCATGTGACTATTTCAAGATTATTCTCATCTCATAGACTTTATGCAGGCAATAAAATGACCAAAATTATCAATGGTTCCCTCTTGATAATTGTCAGGATATAAAATGTTAAACTTACCTTATTGTTAACCCTTCGTGATATGCTTCATGTTCCCAACTTGTCTTGTAATCTATTGTCCATTAGCAAAATTACTTCTAATTAAGTTCTAATCTTTTCGTTGTGAGTTTCAAAAATTGACCACTGCAAGAATGATTGACGGTGCTAACGAAAAGGATAGACTCTATTATTTTGATGATGAACTTGATGCAAATAGTAATGTCATAGTATTTGTTTAAATTTTAATTTTATTTCCAAATATAATGATATTATGTTACGGCATTATATGTTAGGTCATTCTAATTTTCAAAGTATTTGTTTTAATTTTAATTTTATTTTCAAAGATAATGATATTATGCTACCGCATTATAAGTTAGGTCATCATAATTTTCAATATTTAAAATTCTTGCTTCCCAATTTATTTAAAAATATACACCTTCGAGTTCTAAGTTTTCTAGTCCTGAACCAGAGTNAGAAACTAGATGGTTCAGCCTTCGTGACTAAATTTGAAACTCATACGCTAGAAATGGAAAAAATAGGCCTTTCTAAATTATTGAAAAGAGAACCAAAAAAGAATAGCTAATGGTGCATTTTCTTAGATTTATATCCTAAGTTGTTATTACTTATTATTAGTTTTCATTGCCTCATTATGTATTTTCTTCTTGTTTTATTATGTTTTATTTCTTTTCTATTTATTTTATTTTGTTTATATTTCTTCCTTATTTACTTTATTATGTTTTAGTTATTTTCTTTTGTTGTGTCTATTGTAATTAGGTTTAAATACCCCTCCTTCTATCAATAAAGAGTGTTGCTCTTTCAAATCTCAACATATTATTAGTCTAACCCTAGAACAAAATCTCCGTTGGCCTCTCCTACAGCCGTTGATCTCTTCAACAGCTGGTAGGTCTACAAGTTTCCCTTCCTATCGTTGATCAAAGCACAAGTCGTTGAACCAGCAGGTGTTTCCTGCACAACTCATTCCAATCATTGATTAGAGTGTAAACCGATCTCCTCCGTCTTCCTCTACAAATGCAATTGTATTTGTCTCCTCTGCCTTTCTCTGCAAGTGCAAGCCACCGATTGATTCCTACAGCAGAACTCCTCTGCTTCCTCTGCAAGTGCAATTGTATCTATCTAGCAGAATTCCTATAGCAGTTCAGCATCCCTGTAGGTGTTCGGATTCCTGCAATTGTATTTGTCTGTCGGTGACTATACTTGAATTCATCAATGGCTCACAACCACGTCTCTTTTGACTCAGTAAGAAGTATGGCGGATTTCTCCAACTCTAAACTGCCTTCAGAAGGTGTTCTTGATTCCACCAAAGAATCAACTCCAATTTTTGCTCCCTTGCTGATTAAAGGATTGGAAACCAGCATGAATTTCTTAATCACAACCCATAAACCAAATGGTAGTAACTTTCTCCAATGGTCTCAAGCGGTGTTCTTGTTCATCAAAGGACTTGGAAATTGGTTACCTCACAGGTATGGTTCGTCAGCCTCCAAAGACTAACCCGGCATATGGAGCTTGGAAAGTGGAGAGCTCTATGGTCATGTCTTGGTTGATCAACTCCACGGAGACTTTGATTGGTCATTCATATATGTTCCTCCCTTTAACTAGAGCCCTCTGGACGGTTGTCTGTGATACCATGTATGAAATTTCAGCCAACTTTATGAGGTATCTAAGAACTATAATGACCTTGTTGCACTATGGATGAAATGTGACATGTACTACGACTACACTTGGGATTCTCCGACCGACCTATCCCTCTTCCAGAATATTGTAGAAATAGATCGCATGTTTCAATTCCTGGTTGGCCTTAATAAAGACCTTGATGAAGTCCAGGGTCATATTTCTAGTTGTGAACCTCTTCCTTCCGCTCACGCAGCCTACAATGAGATTAGTCGAAAAGAAAGCTTGAGATTTGTCATGCTCGACAGTTCTACTCCTTCGGTCAAATTGTTTGCCTTCATCTCAAAAAGTGCTCAATCCTCTCCAATGTCATCTCAAATAAGTTACCCCGCTTGTGATTACTGTCACAAACCAAACCACACTTGCAACAAATGTTAGAAGCTTTACGGTAAGTCGACTTACAAATCCCCTTCTACCAAAGGTCTCACGTCTGAGCCTACGCCTCAACCGACTCCTACCCAGAACATCCAAGAATCCTCCAAATTCCTAAAAAACTAGATGGAGCAATTGATCAAGCTTCTTGGAGCCAATCAAGTCTCTACAAGTCTATCAACCTCCCATGTCCACCAAGAAACTCTTCCTGTGGCTCTCACGTTTATTCCTCCTCTATTATATGGATTATTGATTTAGGTGACACGGATCACATGATTGGATGCTCGCAAGTTTTCTCTATTCGTGCTCTGGAAAGATACCGTCAGAATTGTTGATGGCTCTGGTAGGTTCATTGCTTGTAAAGAGTTGATTGTACTAACAATCGATCTAACTCTTAAGTCTGTTTTACATGTTCGCTAAACTGCAATGTAACTTGTTATCAGTTAACAAGTTGAATAATATTGATTATGTTGTTAATTTCTCTTTTAATGGTTGTGCTTTTCAGGATCTTCGTTAGGGGAAGATAATTGGAACTGGTAAGAGAGTAGTCGAGCAGAGCACGAAGAGTAAGGACACACCTCTCAAAAGTTGTAGCTTATATCAAGTTATTAAACAAATCATTATGTAATTGTATTGTCATTTAGGTCATCCTAGTTTTCAATATTTAAAAAATTTGTATTATTTGTTTTCTAATAAAAGTTTTTCTATGCTCAATTGTGAGACATATCAGTTAGTCAAACATCATCGTGTCATTACTCATCCCATACTTACATACCTTTTACTCCTTTCTCTCTCATTCACAGTGATCAGGGACCCTCGCGCACTCTCAACCACACCAATAAACGGTTGATTGATGATCCCATTCAGATTTTGTGGGTCTACATTTTAAAAAACAAATCGGAGGTTGTCAACACCTTCCAAAACTTTTATGCCTTCGTCTTAATTCAAAACTCCTATTCATGCCCTTTAAACCGACAATGGTCATGAATTTTCCAACTCTATTTTGAGTGAATTCTTGATGCATAAGGGCATCCTCCACCATAGCTCGTGTGCGGACACTCAACAAAATTGGGTAGCCAAGAGAAAAAAACATCACACGCAAAGTTGCTCGCTCCATTATGTGCAATCCAATGTCCCGAAACGTTTTTTGAATGATGTCATTTTTACTGACAACTATCTCAAAAATAGTCCCTTCTAAAATTCACAAGTTTCGGACCCCCTTAGCCATCCGGATGTCATGTTAATCTGCCAATCAGGCCTTCTCCACATTAGCCTCAAGATTTTTGGGTACTTTGTCTTTGTTAGGAACACTATCCCAATCGAAGTAAACACGATTCCAAATACATGAAATGTATCTTCCTTGGGTACTCTGCCACTCAAAAGGGGTATCAATGTCTTGATCCTGCCACAAAATCTATGTGAGTGCTAATACCTCCTTCGAAAGTGTTCCTTATTTTTCCATCTTAGCCCCAAGTGAAGGGGTGCTTGGGTTCTTAGACGATGTCTCTTATCTTACTCCTATGGATGTTCCCCCCATTGTTCCCGCCATTGAGTTTCGTATTCCGATGAGTGCATTATCTGCTGAGTCCCTTGTTCTGATGATTGCACAAGCTCCTCCCACTATTCATATCTACACTTGGCATACCCGTTCTAATGCTCCTACTCTATAAGCCCTACCTCCTTGCATGACCTTGACTCCACTCCGCATCCTCAGCACGACCACTCCTCTGAATGAAGAGATGACTTCTCCAAATAAGGTATGCACTCAGACATGCTCCCTCTATTCTATGAAAAAATGTCTTTTTTTTACAATTTATAGCCGAACTACAGAACATTTGTTACTGCCCTGACAAACCATCAGATCTCAGCTACTATTAAGGTTGTTCTTGTTGATCCAGCCTGGAAAACGACGGTAATAGAGAAAATAAATGTCGTTCGGTGGAACCATACGTGAAACGTCGCTGATCTTCCTCTAGGTAAGAAATTTATGGGGTGTCGATAAGTTTCCAACACCAAGTTCAACTCTAATGGATCCTTTGAACGCAACAAGGCACGATTAGTCGCCAAAGGATACTCACAGGCCTACGAAATTGACTATGAAGGCACATTTGCTCTAGTGACTAAGTTAAACATTATTCGGGTCATGTTGCTCCATGTGGTGAAACTGGACCGACTTTTATTCCAGCTAGATGTCAAGAATGTGTTCTTGAATGGAGAGCATACAAAAGGGGTATACATGTCTCACCCTTCTAGCTTTGACTCAATTGCCTCCAACTGGCAAGTGTGCAGGTTGTGGTTTTACTCAAGCTTAATTGAATTACACACTCTTCTTCCGACATTCCTCTAACGGCCAGATAGCTATCCTTAATGTTTATATTCACGATATCATTCTTACGGGCAACGATCTTCCAACATTAGAGTCCTTAAAAGACATTTTAGCTAAGTCATTTAAAATGAAGGACTTGAGATCTCTTCGGTACTTCTTAAGCATGGCATTAGCTCGATTAACTCGGGCATTTATTTATCTCAACGCAAATATATGGTTGATCTATAGGTTGAGAAAACCCTTCTTCAGTGCATACCAGCAGTTATCCCTGTGGATCCCAATGAAAAATTATCTGACATTTTCAATGTTGTCTATCAGCAAAACTCATTACCAGCGCCTTTTGAGAAACTCATCTACCTCGCACATACTCACTCAAGCATATGTCATGCAGTTGATATAGTGAGTTGATTCATGCATGAACCCTAAGAGCACCATCTTCAAGTTGTCCACAAGATTCTCCACTATTTAAAAGGTGCATCGGGCTCAAGTTTGTTTTTCTCTCGTCACACCTCGCGATCTATTATTGTATAGATGCTAATTGGGTCGCGTCAATTCTTGAATGATGTTCCACCTTGAGGTATTGCTCATTTGTATGGGGAAATCTTGTCACGTGGAAAAGCAAAAAAAAAAATTGTGGTTGCCCGAAGCACTACTGAAGCTAAATTTTGGCCCATGTCCTTAGGGATCTATGAAGCATTCTGGTTACGCATCATGTTCGGTGAACTCTGAATATAAACCTTCATTTTGCTGCAACTATTATGTGATAATAATACCACCATCAGCATTGCTCACAATTCAGTCTAACATGATCATACCAAACATGTGGAGATTGGTAAGACACTTCAATGAGGAAAATATTGGAGTCCGAGAAACTTGTGCTTCTTTTGTGTCTTTCAGTAGTCAACTAGTGGATATTCTCACCATAGAACATGACTGGTATCTATGCTTCAACTTGAGGGAGAGTATTAGATTCATAACATTAGATTTATAACGACAATTCCTAACAGTTATTACATATTATTAACTTTCATTCCCTCATAATGTATTTCCTTTTTGTTTTATTTTGTTTTCTTTCTTTCCTATTTGTTTTATTTTGTTTCTATTTCTTTTTATTATTTTATTATGTTTTATTTTTTTTCATTTGTTGTGTTTATTGTAATTGGGTTTAATACCCCTCCTACTATAAATAAAGAGTGTTGCTCTATTCCAAATCTCAAAATATTTTCTACAATAAATCAAGACATTAAAAAGAGAGAAAACTAAAAAGAAACCACCAAATCGAAAATAGAAAAATCTAAGCGACCCACCACGACCAAGAGTCTCAAGCTCATCTAATAGAGAATTCAGTCCACAATGATGGAAAAGAGAAATGAGGATCCCTTAAGGAAAAACTTTCTAGTACNCGGGTAACAGTGCAAGCGATGTGAACTGTGACGATCGGACGTGTCGACTCTCCGAATTGCAAAGTTTGTGCGTGCAGGAGTGCGAATTGTGCAGAAAACCACCCTAAGGCTTAAAAGGTCCTATAAGAATTCCTTTTGGGTTTCCTCATGCCGGTTTCACCCTTCTAAGTGCTAGAAGTTGACACCACACACGCGAAATCACAAAAGAGGACAGAAGTAGGTCGAACTTCTAAAATGAGGCGGGTCCCCGTTTCTAAGGTTCTAAGATAGTCGAAGTGAGTTCCCTAAGGCTAGATCCTAAACCTTAAGAGGAAAACTAGACCTCACTAAAAATGAGGTCAACAATGCATGACCCTAAGAACACCATCTTCAAGTTGTCCACAGGATTCTCCACTATTTAAAAGATACATAGGGCTCAAGTTTGTTTTTCTCTTGTCATACCTCGCGATCTATTATTGCATAGATGCTAATTAGGCCGCGTCGATTCTTGAACGATGTTCCACCTCGGGGTTTGCTTATTTGTATGGGGAAATCTTGTAACGTGGAAAAACAAAAAAAAAATTGTGGTTGCCCGAAGCAGTGCTGAAGCTAAATTCGGCCCATGTCCTTAGGGATCTATGAAGCACTCTAGTTACGCATCATGATCGATGAACTCCGAATATCAACCTTCATTTTGCTGCAACTATTATTTGATAATAAGGCCGCCATCAGCATTGCTCGCAATTCAGTCTAACATGATCGTACCAAACATGTGGAGATAGACAGACACTTCAATAAGTAAAAGATTGGAGTCCAAGAAACTTGTGCTCCTTCGTGTCTTTCAGTAGTCAACTAGTTAATATCCTCACAAAAAAATTTTCTCGTCATTCTTCGATGACTTCAAATCTAAATAGAACATGATTGGCATCTATGCTTCAACTTGAAGGAGAGTATTAGATTCATAACATTAGATTTATAACGGCAATTCCTAACAGTTATTACTTATTATTAGCTTTCATTCTCTCATAATGTATTTCCTTTTTGTTTTATTTTGTTTTCTTTCTTTCCTATTTTGTTTTCTTTCTTTCCTATTTGTTTTATTTTCTTTCTATTTTTTTTTATTTATTTTATTATGTTTTATTTTTTTCATTTGTTGTGTCTATTGTAATTGGGTTTAATACCCCTGTTACTATCAATAAAGAATGTTGCTCTATTCCAAATCTCAAAATATTTTAAGCAATACATCAAGACATTAAAAAGAGAGAAAACTAACAAGAAACCACCAAATCGAAAATAGAAAAATCTAAGCGGCCAACCACGACGTAGAGTCTCAAGCTCATCTAATAGAGAATTCAACCACAATGATGGAAAAGAGTAATGAGGATCCCTTAAGGAAAAACCTTCTAGTAAATACTCCTTGATATTCTTCAGTAAATTTTCATTTCCTTTTGGGCGTCATATGTCTCAAAAGGGTGTTTAGTCAATTCTTAAATAATTGATTCAAGGGATGCATGCCATATGACTTGCACGTTTTAACTTGTCAGCTCTCATGCTCCATGCACAAGTACTAAAAAATTATCGTTACTAATGGTTCTCCTGCAATGGTTATAAAGTTAAAGGTCCATACTATCATACCAACTCTTAAGCTTAAAAAATATCCTTCATATACCAATATTGCTAACAAATTCCAAATGAAAAGCTCACAAAAATATATATATATATATATAGATTCACAAATAAGATAGCAAATGAGATTGCTGTAAGATACATAAAAGTTAACAAAAGATGGTTACATTGGAAGCTAAAATTATAATTGCAATGAAAATAGCTAGATTTGCATAGAAAAAAAATTTATTGTACCAATGCAAAACATTAACTTCAAACGGTGAACAATGCAAGTAGCAATGGAACTTCAATAAGATGATAGTTCTACAAATTAGCATCATTAAATATAGAAAGCAAACAAACGCGAAGCATATAGTGACACAATATGACTAAAGTAAATTAGATCAATCAAACAGCAAACTGAAGTAAAATAGAAAAAGAAAAATCATAATGATGGCAAAAATGGAATCACATGATTCAATTTTTTGTTAGAATAATGAGGCGTTGTTAATACAAAAGAAGAAAAAATAGTGATCTTATTGGCTTTGGATCTTCATCGACAAGCTATTGTGCTCTTCAAAGACTAGGTCCCTCTGTCCCAAAAACTCTCCCATTTATTCCGGATTATCTAAATTAAAGCTGATACAAATTCTCTTGATGATTATGATAAAGTATTTTGGATTGATGACAATGCTAAATGCTTTGTGATTAATAGCTCACGGCCTTATCGACTTGATAGACTCGCACTATTCACCGCACAAGTGTTTATATAGAAACCTGAAGGTTGCAACAAATCAGCAATCATAAGAAGCATGAGCGGCTATATGAAGTTAAAAATTGGGAAATTTACAATAGTACCGCACAATATTTATGTATTTACACATCTAACACCTAAACTTTTATATTTACATCTATAACACTTTGGTGGATAAAACTATGCATGAAAAGATATATTTCACATTTCAAAAGTAAATATAAGTGGACATTTTGACGTTTTAGTAAAGATTTGTGTTATGCGTGTAAAAATGAAAATTTAGGTGTTAGATATGTAAAAAACACAAGAAATGTGTGGTATGCGCGTAAATAGAAAGTTTAAGTGTTAGAAAATGTTAATATGAAAGTTTAGGTGTTAGATATGTAAATATGAAGGTGTTAGATAGTAAATACATAAGAAATGTGTGTTATGCAGCTAAATACCCCTAAACTTTAACATCCAAAAAAAACTTTTAGAATAAATAATTTTGAAATATATATATATATATATATATATATAT